>JAXQQM020079177.1:0-161881 GCA_034641835.2 Pinus albicaulis | reverse complement strand
TAGGAAATGCCATTCCACCCACTTGACCTTCCGCTAATGTGGCAGTAGGGGAAGGTAAGGTCCAAGGGTCCGAAAAATAATGAGTTCTGAAGAACTCTCTTCGAAGAGGAGCCTTGGAGGATGAAATAGCATTTATATGCACCGTAGGAGGAGGAAGATCGAAAGTACCCATCAAGGAAGAATACATTCCAGCTCCTAAATTCTCAACAGGCGCCTTAGTATTATCCAACTTTGGAACAGATGAGTCAGTAGACGCATTCGGGTGTACAGGAGGACAGTCCAGTTGATCCATTGTAACGATCCTCCCTTCGTGAGGGAAACATATAATTCGAAATAATGAGGATGCAATGGCATCCATCTCATAAATCCAGTTCCTCCCCAACAGAAGGTTGTAGTCCAAGCTTGCATCCACTACCTCAACCTCTATATTGACAGTTTTTCCCCCAACACAGATGTGAAAAGCTGGGACAATACCATGGGGTCCGTGAGAATGACCATCGAACGCAGTAAGAACAGTGCTAGATGGAACAGCTTTGGGAGATCCAAGTGTCTTCCAGCATGCGAGAGACATCACCCATGTGGAAGCACCCTCATCAACAACCGTTCGAAAGATATTGCACTTTCGATACGATGATTTAATATGAAAATCCATGTGATGAGGAAGTCTCTTCTTAAAATTAGTCATATCAAAAGTAATCAGAAGAGAATTTTTTGGATCAATAGCCCTAATGGCAGTGAGCAAAGCACTGCGCTGAGCTGGACAAGACTGGAGTACCTCTAAAGCTGACATAGCACAAGGACTCTACGCCAGATCTTCCACAATCGATTAGTTCTGGGCAGCCCTAGCGTTTGGATTAATCGTTGATCGCTTAGAAGATGCTTTGGGCATCCGAGGCATAGACTCAACAGTGGGCTTCGTAATGTGAAGCGGCTCAGTAGCATCAGGAACTTCCTTAGCTTTCGAAGACTCTTCTCCGCCATAATCACGGGATCTCGTAGCGATATCCGCGTGAGCACTCATCATAAAAATGTTCGATGGAATTTCCCCTTCCTGGGTGCCCCCAGAGGAAGCCCCAGGATTTTGGTTCGCGCCAGCAACTAATTGCTCCCCTTGGGGAAAAGGGTTTGTTAACACAGCCTGGGAACTAGAAGAACCCTGCTAAGCTAACAAGCGTTGAGCATCCTGAATTTTAGGGCAAAGGTGTGTGAGATGGTCTCCAGCACACAGCTTGCATGGAAACTTCACTTTCTTCTTCTCCTTTTGACCCTCACCAACACGCTCGTTGGTTTTATTTGCATTACCCTTCCCATTGTTTCCCTTCTTCTTGTTATTTCGTCCCTTCTTCTTCCCATCGGATTGTTGATTTCCTTTGGGATCAGAAGCTTGGACAACATTTATGGACAAAGACTGGGAAGGTGATGACTCGTCAGGCACAGCCTGACTAGAAGGAACAACTTGCAAAGACAACTGCTACAGTTGATTAAGCAGGCTGGCTGCACCACTATTGATCGATCCAACAAGCCCATCACCATGCAGACCAGGCTTAGTTTTTGATAAATCTAATTTGGAGCGAGGAGCATTGGGCAAATATTTATAAAGGACCCCAGATTGAGAATAGATCAGTTCCAGCTACTGGGCCCTAAAAATGGCCTGCTCCTCAGAAAATACCCTAGATAGGGATACATCTTTTGAAATGTCTGACTGCAAAGATTTCAGAAACCATTCGAGAAGGAATTCTCCTGGAATATGAGCTTTAATAAGCCTCTTCCTTCTCCTCCATTCCTGAATGTGATCAGAAATGTGAGTTGCTTCGTCCTGCTTAAAATTAGCCAGGAGTTCCGTCGCAGCCTCATATTGGACAGGAAACTCAAAATGGTTTAGAATTGTGACAGCCAGTTCTCCAAATGTAGCAAAACTACCCCCAGTTAGCTCGATATACCATTTGGCAGCGTTTCCAGTTAGGGTGCGTTGAAATAATCTCAACCTAATCGAATCATCGATCAGGGAGTTCGAAGAACACCATAAGTGGAAAGTGGTGATGTGGTCAGCCGGATCCTCCCGATTCTTACCTTCAAACTTTGGAATGTCTGAAGGAAGTTTGGTCGGGACCGGAGGCCATCCCGGACTATAACGAATCGGATCATTAGTCAACTTCGACAGATCTGGCAAGTTTAACGTTGCCAGAAAAGGTAAGCGAGGCGGAGCCTGAGGATTCCATTCTTGATGGGATGGATTCCCAAAATTCTGAAAATAATAGCCTGGATTTGATAAGGCACCAGGTTGCCAAAAAGGACTCGTAGAAAAAGGAGAAGAACCTCCTCCCAACGCAGAGTTACCAAAGCCCAGACCAGTTCCCCCCGCTGAAGTATTAAATGAAGAGGAGAGCCCCTGATAGGGGTTCCAGGCATTAGAAAGAGGAGAAAAGGTCTGGTAAGCACTCGACGAAGGGAAAGAAGCATTCCCTTGATGACCTGCGTAAAATTGATTCCCTGCCCCCGCTGTAGTAAACACAGGATTCCACCCTGTAAAAGTAGTCGAACTTTGCCCCCCAGACCAAGGGTTGAAACTCTGGGTCTGGGACGTAAACGGAAAGGACCCTAAAGAAGGATTGGAACTAGGAATGTGCCCAGTTCCAAAGGGAAACCCTGAAAAGAAGCTGATCCACTAGCCATAGAAGACATGGGTGTAGATCCAGCTGCAGCAGCGGAAAAGGAAAAAGAGGGATTCCCACTAGAGGGCATCCCTAAACAGAAGGGACCAGAATGAGAAGCATGTGCTTGGGTGAAACCAGAGCCAAACACAGCAGCACTAGAAGCAATCGAAGATAAAGCAATAGTGCCCCCTCCTTCAACAGAAGCAGGGGTATGAATGCCTGCAACACTCATGACAAAAGCCGCATTCCCAGTCGTGGCCATCGGAAGATATGAATGATACGGAAGATCTTCCGGTCTCTCAGACTCAGGTCTGATGTACTGAACAACGAATGGATAGTCAGGAGGAAGAGGAGATGGACCTGTCGCAGGAGGCTCAGGTACGTCTTCAATTTGAAAATCTTCTTCCTGAGGAAATAAAACTCGCGAGGTGAGCGGAATGCTCCTCTCGGAACCGACACCAGAATCAGCTATGAAACCTTCAGACCTTTGTGGAGGATCTCTCTCCACTGTGTCAGACGCCACAGGGTGGTAACCACCTGCTAAATCGGTCCTACGCCTTCTTGAAGAAGGCTCTGGACTCTCAGGAGATAACCCCTGGATTCTCCTCGATCGACGAGGCGCTTGATCAGCCACTTTTATAGATTTTAAATTAGACTCAAAAAAGTGAAAAGCTAGGCAATCTAAGAGCAAAGAGCACTCACTAAAATAAAAATCCCTGAGATACATTCAAGCAAACAGCCTCCAGGTATTTCCGCTCCGGGTGATGAGGACCGGACACCAAAATACAGGAAAGCGAAATATAGGACCTCCCGAAAGCAGTCTGGGGTGATTAGGGCCCAGAACAACTAGCGAAGGTATCAAAAACAGTTATGCCGACCTCCAAACGATAGCCTTTGCCGGCTCAAGCACCCAAGCTTGGGTATGGGCACCCCCCAGAAGTACTGCTGAAAGTGATGTGACGTCTGCCTCAGGTACCATGGGTATTCCCCCCCGTAGTCACCTGTGTGGAACCTAGGAGTGGAAACTATGGGCACCAATCCGTGTCAGAAGCCGGGCGGAATGGTCTTGAGGTTAGATTCAGCTAATCGGAGAGGGGGTATCCCTCTTCTCAGCCTTCACTTCTCCTCGCGCTTGACTCTCTGGAGGAGAGCTTTCCCGGTCCACCTAACGGAGTTGGATTTCGCTCAATTAATCAACTTTTATGTTTTGTTTGAGCGGCCTTGGAGAGTTAACTCTCCACTCACCTAATCCAAGGCCCTACAACCTAGCTAGTTGGTGTATGACACTTAGAAAACTTGCTAGTTGATTTTAAATTATATCGCTTATTTTAATGGGCTGTTATGTTAAGTCACAAGGATATGGAGATGAAACTCATGATGTTTTTTGATGCGGAAAGAAATTAATAAAAACTTAACTACATGCAAATGCAGTTATTGTCTTTCGATGAAAAGCAATCTCTACACGGGTTCTACGAGATTAAAAATTGTATTTTTTCTTTTCAAATAGCAAACTCACACTCACAAAAACTATGAAATTGACTAAATGTTTAAATTCACCTAATGCAAATCACTACAAGCATGCAAATCCTAAGATGCAAATCTCCTAAAGCAGAGTGAAATTTCCCAAAAAGTCCTTCAGTTTTAACTTGTCTTGGTTGTCCAGAAAGCTAGTTCCTGAAATCAAGAACTCTTAATATGAAGACACCAAAGATGCTTAAAAAACAAAAAGAAATAATGAATGACAATTCCCTTCCAATTATCAAGCCAAAAACCAAAAGTAAGAAACCTCACAAAAGCTTCAAAAGATATAGCAAAATGAAAACGAAAATGCAACAACAAAGGAAAATAACAAGACAAAATGTTTTTTGAGCCTTTGAAATGCAAAAACAAAAAGCAAAGCAAATGTTTTTTGAGCTTTTTAGTTTTATAAAGAAAGAGCTCGAAAAGACCAAGCGAAACTATCAAAATCCAAACCAAACAAGACAGAATTTCAAGCACAAACTTCAACAATGCTCCAAACCTTATAAAGCTAAGTAGTAGCAAGATCAATAAGAGCAAAAGAAGACAAGAAAATTCAGCCACTCATCCTAGAAGAATAGTATAAACTTGCCGCAAACAAAAACTTCGAAGAAGCAAGAAAAACTCTTCAAAAGTTGCAACAAGACCTAGCCTACTGAACTCAAGAAAACCAATAAAGAAATGAGCCAAAATCGTAGTGCCAAGAAAAACAAAAATACAGGAAAGAGTAAATGAGCAGGAGCTCTCTGTTCTAATAAAGCAGAACAACCAAGAATGCTCAGAAAGCTATCTTGGTACTCAAACCAGAAGTGCTAGCACCAGAAACAACACTTTGCCTTAAAGACTAGTTTTCAATCAAACGAAAGAGAGAAAAGACAAAATACCACCTTCTTCACAATCCAGAGAGTGCAAAGACACTGTAGGAATAGGTCTCCACAGCCAGAAAGGACCAAAAAGTCAAGAAATCCAAAAATTCAAAATCTGCCTAGGTATACGCTACTTCATAGTTTAGCAACAAGCGTGCATACACGACTGTGCTAAAGGAAACTCGCGTATACGCGGGTCCCTTTAGACAAACTTGCGTGTATACGCGACTGTGTGCAGAAAAAAACGCGTATACAAAGGTAAATAATGAAAAAAACCAAAAGGACAAGCCTGGATAAGAAACCAGGACTTCAGACTGACTGAGAAAAAGTAAACTGTACTACAAATGAAAGTTAAAACTGTCGGCAACCTATCAAACAGCTGAAATCACCCAAAAGGGGAGTCACAAGAATGTTCTCCCCAGCGGAGTCGCCAGTTCTGTTTTGGGGAAAATCACCCTAGAGGTTCGTTGGGTTACAACCTCCACAAAGCCGGGGCATGCTACTTAAGAAGGACTCACACAACCATACATGTTCATGAAAAACTAAATAGAGTAGAATGAGGAAGTTACCTGTAGGTCCTACAGTTGAAGCAGATCCCGCGGGGTCCAAACTCCCAGCAACCGTCCTTCCTTCTTAACCTGAAAGACAAGAAGAAACAAGCACGAAGAACTGGTTGTACAACATATATCTACTCTAAATGTTAGTGAAATCCATATAAAACATCAGATAAACTATAATGAATGCTTAAATAACAATTTTCTCATATATGTAAGCAGACACTAACACGTATATTTCGGGAACAAGATGGTACTTCTGTTTTATAAATAGCATGTACAGAAATAACGAGTGGAGAGATCACCTGAATCCTTCCACGATCTTCGAGTAGACCGTCGTCCGGATCCGTCCCGCCCTTGCCTCGTTAAGACTCCTTCCAAACTGGTGCATACGAGATGACATATAGGGAGATGAGCATCTCAAGGAAACAAGGGTTTCCTGTAATGAACTGGGAAAGTGCAGGAGGCACGGGGAATCAGACTTGGATAGGGAATACCAACAGAGTATAATATCAATAATTCTCTCTCCCTTAGGCCATACACATGAGGGGTTTTTATACTCCCTCCAAGTAGTTTCAACAGTTGGAAACAGTTGGCCACGTGTTGGGGTGGTTGAACTACCTGAGTAACCATCAACCCAGCCCGAAAATAGGGAATTTTTATATATTTTTTCATAATTTTAATGGCATACGTGGAAAAGTGCAGCTGGACTCGCGTATACACGCGGAAAAGTACAGGCATAATTGCGTATGGGGATTTTTACATTGTTTTTAAGTGAATTTGTCCAAGTCTGTAGGAATGGGTGCCCAAAGCCATAAAAGAAATCATGAATCATATGAAGGTGAGAAATGATGCTATAACACTGATGCCTGTATGTTAGTATGAATTCTTCGTCGAAGCGTACGAAAAAGAACCACTTTAGCTACGCATAACTAATAGCCCTAACAACAATATAGGCTGCAAAACATCTTCAGATCTGCAATTAGTAGTTAAAGTGCTGCAACAACAGATCTATAAATGGAAAGACATTAAGCAGAAAAGTAAAGAGTTTGCTCCATGCATCCAACATACAAGACAAGAACGCGATTTTTGAATGAATTTTTATATTACAGGGCACCTGGGAGGAAACAAGAAGGTGTATCCAGATCTCCTCAATGGGATGGGTTCTTTGTAGTCCTCAGCACTTCAGACCTAAGCTTTCTCTCTCTTGTAGATGTAGAAAACCCAATGTAGAAAGTAGAGCTCAATGGGAGCAAAATGGCGGAAAAATGAGACCAAGTGTATAGATCCAGAGTGATCTAATAGGCAACAAAAGGTGAAGAATGATGGGGAAAACCCTCCTATTTATAACAAAACATTGGGTCATTCTAGATCTTGGTGCATGATTAAAATAATGTTAACCAAATCTAGATCCACCTTTTATGGAATATTTTATTATATTTGTTGGAGGGAAAAGGTATTTGACTTGGGTCAAATCCCTTTATTTGTAAGTAATAAATAAATAAATGATTTATTTATCATTTTAAGGAAGTGGTTGGATGATAATCAAATAAATAATGATTTAATTAATTATTTATGGGTGATTTAGTCATATTTAACAAGGAATATTATTTAAATAAGGTTTAAATAATTATTCCTAGGAAATAATAAGATAAATAAAGATTTATCTAATTAATTTCTTTGTTTTGGGTTAAACATGACCAGGAATAATAATTAAATTATGGTTTAATTAATTATTCCTTTTGGGGTTTCCTTAATTAACATAGTGAAAGCAAGCTTTACTTAGTAAAACTCATTCATATGGTGTACTTGGGTCCATCTAATGATAATAGGTTAGATGACCAAAAAATGGTGTAACAGATTGCCCCCCAGCGTGCGAGTGTCAGGAGCAAATCGTATGACCGAAGTACATTGTAAGAACTCAATCACTAGAAAACAAAAGGGAAGTCAGAGAGAGAAAGTTGAGGTAGATAGTGTGCTGGAGGACTAGACCCCGAGGAGACGAGACTCGCAGGTGCAACAAGTCTCTTTTTATAAGAGGGTACCTGTGCTGAAGGCGGCGGGGGAGGCATACCTATGCCCGCCGAGACAAAGTACAAAAGAATAGTGTGTCCAATAAACAAGGGACCGAACCATAGAGAAGGCACTGCATAATCAAGGGCCGTATAAAAATACAATGAATAGCCTCACATACATGGTGCTCGGGATAACAACGCAGACTAGGACAATACTATCTCGAGAACATGAGATAAATACAACCCAAATGCCCCCCGTACATGGGGAAGGGCTCGCAAAATCGACCGATACATGCAAACTGGCAGAGGTGTCGCGGTGGCTAAGTGCCGAACATCATCAAATCGGAGCATCAAAGGCTGCGAAGAAGAGGTCATCCGGGCATGTGGGGGGCTACCTGCAGGGCCACCCCCTCATGAGGGTTGAAACATCTCACACACACCCGGGAATCATCAAGAGCCACTGCTGGATCACTGGACCATCAAGTGTACGAATCTCGATCATGCTGAAGGAGCTGGAGAAACAATCAAGCCAAAGGGAAAGGAGATATCCCTTTGCCCGATCCGAGGCACCGAACAAGAGTGGAAGCTGGGACCAAGGTACACCGCCCTCTAGACCTGGCTTCTGGAATGAATGAGCTGATGTCGACAGAAGGAGGTCTGCCATAGTTGAGGCAATGAGAGACCCTCAACTAAGGCACGAGAGAAGAACAACAGAGTTTACGTGCGTACCGACACCAATGATGATAGTGGAAAGGGGAAGGAGGGAGTGGCGAATGGACGACGTCCCTTGTTAGAGCATAAATGGCATGAATGACATGGCAGCGACTGACACAATATCGAAAGGGACAGGGGACAGTGGGGCTGAAGGTCATGATATGCGACACAAGGGAGGAACCGAGCAAAGAAGGATGGAGGGCTATAGTGGGGGTGCGTGATGTACCTCCATGAATGCAATGATGACTCGACTTGGATGCTCTAAACAAGGGGGACTCAATGGTGCTGCCACACAGTAAAGGCCTAGTGGGGGACCATAAAAACATGAGTACAATATGGGAACTCATGACGAAAATCGACACGAACAAAGACAAGTAAGGAGGTGAAGTGGTGCCCCGAGTACAAGTGTCATAAGTGAGGAAATTCGATTTTAAGGAGCGGTGAAGTGACCGTGGAAAAAAGTGTCTGTGTGAAGTATCAAATCACCAAAAAACTAAGTAAAACCCATTTGGAGAGCTCGGTGAGATTCATTCAGTCGGTGGCCGACGGTTCGTCGAATCTGGCCACGGTGTGGTCGCAAAGAATAAAGAACAGCCAGGGTTCTTTTAATGAGTGCGCTTTTCTCCAAAATCATTCATTCGCTAGTGTTGTCAGTGGTGAACGTGGGAGAGGAGAGAAGGTTCTAAATCTTGCGGCGAACGTAGTTGACAAACCGACCGTTGATCTTAGATCCGTCAATTGGAGGTAAGAGGCCTAACTGCTTTTCGCATTTTGATGGATTAGATTTGCGTTTAGGGGCTCAACACCTCGTAACAGCCCCTCATCTCTACGGTCTCACTTTTTGGGGGCAAAAAGGCGACCTGTGACGGGGTTCGGGGGCAGAAAGTGCGACCTGGTCCAGAAATTGGCAGAAAACTGCGACCTGGGAGATGAGGGGGGCTTGGTGCTGTTTGATGGCTGGGAGTTGGGTTTTGGTGTGTGGTTATGGTTTTCCCGATCTGTACCCTGACAAAAAGAATGTGTCTGTGCAGGTATGGTAGAGTTACGGGTCAACTGGAGAGAGAGGGATCTGGGAACACTTCGAGCAGAGATCCAGGCGGATCAGGGCGTTCGTCATGTATTGGCCAGATTTGGGGTTCTCAAGTTTGTGGAGAACCCGTTGATGAGAGCAAATCCAATATCGCCCGATTACCGCCACGGGGATCCGTACTTTGGAGATCCTTGTAGCAAAGGCGCACTCGAATCGACGGCCTGTGATGTGTACCGACGGGGCCCTCCCACCACCGGGGATAGTGGGAGACACGCAACGCGTTGCTGCCGCGGCGCATATCGCGGAGTTCGTGGAATGCCATCGTCGACCGGGTCCCCGGCCAGTGACCTTGCGCACTAATTTCAGACTGAGAGGCTGGGAAACCCGCGCGGCCGGCACCGTGTCGGCGAACTCGGGCCCTCAGTATTCCCACCATCACCTGCGGGGTAAGATGATGATAGTGGAGAGTGCGAGGACCTACTTTGGGGCTCAAATGATGTGTCGTGTGTCGCTTGTGCTTACGCTGTCTGCGCAGAATCATGATTGCTCATATGGGACTTTGTTGTGCGCCTTCTTCTTTGAGAAGATCCCGACCTTGAGGCCTCGCGTGCAGCTTCCAGATGGGGGCCCGAGAGAGCCCAGGATGCGTCGTTGGGGACGACTACTCTACAAAGGAGGAGGAGGGGCGGTCGGGCGAACATTTCGACCGGAGTTCTTTGCCCATTGGGATCAGATGCCGTTGTACATAGACGACTACCCTTATAGTGGGATGAGCTACTGTGGGGATCCGGATCTGCCACTTCCGTCTGGTCGAGTCTGGGGGCCCGATGGTAAGTGGAAAATTGCTATTCTTATATGAGCATGTTTAAAGTTTTTGAATAGTAAATAATGATACTGATTCAGGGACGTTTGGTATGCAGATATAGCACCGGTAAAACCGGTCGGATATATGGGACGACCGGCAGCGTCTGGAGCTACGGGTCCGAGTGGATCGAGAGCAGCGCAAAATGATGGTGCAGCCGCCCTACTGGAGGACATCCGCCGTAGATGTGAGCAGTTGTTGACCGGAGTATCAGAGCGCGGGTGGCAGGATTTAGACGACCAGTACATAGAGCCATGTGTTGGTCTTCCCTCGGAGTGGCGAGGTATCATGCGGTGCATGGCGATGGCCGGTCAAACTATGCGTGATCTACATGCTGCAGGGGCAGAGCCATTGGCCCGGGAGCCTCCAGATAGTGATTAGGGGCATATGGTGCCCCTTCTGATGTATGTAGGGGCAGGTGGTGCCCCCTAGAATGTATGGAGGGTCATATGGTGCCCCCAGTTTTTGTTTGTAACATGCTATGGGCATGCCGTATGTATATGTATGGGGGGGCGTATGGTGCCCCCAGTTTTTTGGAACATGCTATGGGCATGTCATGTGTATCAGAGTAGATGGACTCATCAATATATGGTTTGTGACACATATTATGGATATGCATCGTCTTTTGATGGTTGATTTAATGTTATTGTCTTGTATGAATCGAGTGTGATAAATGCCAATCTAGAACATGGTTTGCAATACTATCTACGTAGTGATTCTGGTCTCTGGGTACATGGTTGAAAGTTATGGTTTCAAACGCACGTATTAATACTTTTACTCGTAAATAGCGTCTAAACAGCACAGGGTTATGCACACGATAAACACCATTTAGTTGCATTACAAGAAGCAAGGAATCCAAATGAACGTGCAGATGGCGGATGCGATGCAAGAGGGCATCAGCTAATAGGCCACGCACTGCATCATATTCGGCCTGATTGTTGGTGGCAGAACCAATGCATACCCCGTTAGACAGAACGAGGTCATGCAAGGGGGTGAAGATGGCCCACCCTGCCGAGGCAAGATTCCTGGAGTAGCGACTTGCACCATCGGCGTAACCGATAAAGGGTGTGGATGGGGGGTCCTGCAG
The DNA here is from genome assembly GCA_034641835.2 of Pinus albicaulis. Classification (NCBI taxonomy): domain Eukaryota; kingdom Viridiplantae; phylum Streptophyta; class Pinopsida; order Pinales; family Pinaceae; genus Pinus; species Pinus albicaulis. Next base: position 150,581 of record JAXQQM020079177.1, on the reverse strand, counting down.
AATGGTGTGACAAGACAATAAATGAGGGGATGAAAGGCAATGACGGCAGCGTGAGGGTACAGAAGTCATCGAGCGGTAAGGGCAAGAGGAAGGGGCAGGATGATCAAGACTCAAACAAGGTGGTGGATGAGTGTTATCGGTAACCTGGCGAGGACTCGGGCTGCGGAGGTCAACAGAGACACAAGTGGAGTGTTCTCGAGTATCAAGGGACACAACAGGGGAGGCTGCGGGCGGGCTAGGCTCCGAGTGTCGTGCAGAGGAGGATAGGTAAAGGATGGTGACTGTAGACTCCGTCATCTGAACATCAGGGGGGGGAATGTGGATGGGAACGGGGGGATCCTCAGGCTGGCCTGAAGCATACTGCGCGAGGGTGGGAGAGGCGGATTGATTTTGTTCAACCTCATACTCGCGGATCACCTCAAGGGAGGCACGGTAATGCGTCAGGTGAGGACAATAATGGGAGTAGTGGCCATGGACACCGCACAAAGCACAGGGCTTGTTGGTGCGGAGAGTCTTGGGGTTCTTGGGGACGGTCGAAGGAGTGGGAGTTTCTGGGACCATAGTGTCGGGGAACGCGACTTTTACCATGGGTCGGATACGAGGTAACTTGGGACAAGCATGGGTGGCATGACCAATGACATCACATAAGGCACAAGGCTTCGGGGGTGGAGGAGGAGCCGGGGTGGTTGTGGTGGTTTGGTCTTTGGTTGCCCCCTTGCGGGCTTTGCCTTTCTTCCCGGGAGCCGACCCAACAGGAGAAGGGTCCTGTGGAGGTGCTGGGGGCACAGTGGCTATGGAGGAAGCGAGGGGGACCGGTTGAACCGGTGTCAAAGCCATGTAAGGTTTGGGGTGACCAGGGGGGGTGGCGGCCGGGGGGTCAAGGTACCAAACCGGAATACCCAAGGTCAAGTTAGGGAGAGAAAGGGTGGCCATGACGGGGACGAAATATACTCCGGGAGGGGGGGGGGGGGGCGGGGGGGGCCCAAGATGGTTCAGGCCGGGGACCGAGCCCGAGGCGCAGGCCTGGGAGCCCACGTAGGGGAGGGCCGAAGGGGAGGAGGTCCGCCGGGCGGAGAGGAATGGCTAGGAGCGGGTCATGGAGGGCGGGGGGGAGGTTGCGGACTAGCCGAGGCAGGCCGTTTATGGGCGGCCTGAGACGATTGCATCATGCAAACATTCGACAAGCTGGGATCAGTAACAGGAGGGGGGGGAAGGTGAGGAAAAGTACCCAGCAGGGTGGAATCTTTATAAACGCCGGGGGAGACACTGGTAAAGGAATCAACGGTTTTCTTGTTGGCTACGGAAGAGATGGTCGTCTCGGAGGAGGTCGGAGACGGCGGCTCATGATAAGATAGCTAGTCAATGGTGACTATCTTCCCATTATGTGGAAAAGACATCTTGCGGAAAACCGCGGATGGGACAACAGACATGGCATAGGTGTAGCTTCACCCCAATAGAATGCTGCCCGCAGGGGCGTCAATGACTTCGACATCAACGCAACGTCGGGGGCCCACGGCGAGGGTGATGACGTTTACGGAACAGGCCACGAAGTCGAGGCATGACCGTCCCACGCCGAAGGGTGATCGTGGAAGGGGCCACTTGGGGATCCCTCGGTGCTGTTTCCAAACCGAAGCGGACATCACAATAGGATGCCCCTCATTAATATACACGGATACAAAGGGCGTTCCGGATTTTGACCGGGGATTTGAAAAGCAATTCGAAGGAGGAAGAGGAGGGTGGTCCGATTGAGTGGCGTCGAAAACAATCATTTGGTCATCAAGAAAGATCGTCGAAAGGCTCACCGCAGATAGTAGAGCCTTCTTTGGAGAAGGGCACGCACCGGAGGAGTTCCGTTATGAAATGGCAAGAAAGGGGATTGTGCCAAATCTGCTACTACATCGCATGATTGAGTATTAAGGACCGAAGTGCGTATTTCGGCGTAAGGGACCCTTTGGAATCTTTGGGTGAACCTCAACTTTGGGTTGAGGGATGTGTAAGGGGCCACCGGATGTCGAAAGAGGCTCTGTAGAACCTGAAGATGGAGGCTCGGGAGCAGACTGAGCAGGGGGCTTGGGGTACTGGCGAGACCGAGTTTGAAGGTGAAGGTCGACGGAAGGGGACGGATCGGAGTGCATCATGAGGATCTGGTAGTCAGAGGAACCAGAAATGGACGAGGGTGTGGCTGCATGGCTGTCAGGGGGTTGGGTAGCCACAAATCCCTGTTGAGGGAAAGGATCAGTGAACACAGCTGGCTGGGTAGTGGCCACATTAGGAGGAGCGTGAGGGGAGGCGTGTTGTCCGCGCAATGTGGCTTGAGACTCCCACATCTGTCGCATCTGGGGTAAGAGAGGACAATCGTGAGTGTAGTGACCGTAAACACCGCAACACAAACAGGGCTTGTTTGTGCGAAGCGGCCTGTCCGGCCTGGGCGGGATGCCCTGAGGCTGGTTGCTAGTGTTAGGGTCCATACCAGAATTGGGTCCTTGGTTACCGGGGGCAGATGGGTTCTGGTTGCCTCGCCGCCTTCTTTGAGAAGAAGGGGGGTTAATCGCACCCTGCTGTGCAAATACTTGCCCTGGAGGGGGTTGTATGTGTTGTTGCAGGTTGTGAGGAGGCAAGGGAGGCGGAAGCGCATATGCTGGAGGAGCTGGCGCACCAGGCTGTGGATAAAAGTAAGGGTTGGGTTGGGCGACATTGAGGTAAGCAGGAGGTTGGGCAAAAGGAGGAGGCATGCCGTATCCCGGATACATGTTGCCGGGAGGGGGAAGATTGCTTGAGGTGCTGGCCCCTCCCTGAGGGAGACCATGGCTCATAGGAGGGTGAGCAGATGGGTGGGAAAGAGATCCAACAATACCGTCGGCGGAATGAGATGCCCCCGGGGCATTAGCGCCACCGGGCCTGGGGATGTCAGGGAGAACGGTATAAACATAACCAAATTGAGCGTAGATCAGGTCATATTTTAAAGCTATTTGGAGGGCGGCTTCTTCAGATTGAGGAAAGTGAGAGGCGACATCTTTGCCAATGGGAGATGGGAGAGTGCGAAGGAACCAGTCCATGTAAACCCGATCTTCAAAGAGAGGGGCTCGACATAAGCTCCGTCTTCGTCGCCATTCCTGAACATGGGCAGAAAGGCGTGTGGAAGAGGATTGCTTAAATGAAGTCAAGAGCTCTGTACCAGTGTCGTATCGGAGAGGGAGCTGGAAGTACGACAAGAAGGCTTGGGCAAGAGTCTCGAACGTGGTATGGGAGGAAGTGGCATGTTCGACATACCATTTAGAAGCTTCGCCGGTAAGCGTGCGTTGGAACAAACGAAGACGGATGGAGTCATCGGTAATGGAGTTGGAGGAACACCACATGTGGAAAGACCTGACGTGATTGGTTGGGTCTTCGCCATTAAGGCCCTCGAACTTAGGGATATCAGAGGGTAACTTGGTAGGCATAGTGGGCCAGGTAGTATTATGGTGAATGGGGTCGTTAATCAACTGATGGAAATCGGGGAGGCTGAGGCCTGCAATATACGGCAGCACAGGGGTGGCCGGAGTAGTGGTTGTGACGGTTCCGCTAGAAGTGGGGCCGGCATTGGGGCCGGGAGAACCGCTAGCATTAGGCCCTGATCCGGACATGGTGAAGGTAAAAGGAGTCGGAGGGGGAGAACCGGAAGGAGAAGGGGGATCCGATGAATCAGGAGAGGAGTCGGAGTGCGGAATCGAAGGTGGACTGGCTCGACGACGACGGTGCGGAGCAGGTCGATCAACCGGAAACTGAGGATGAAGGCCAAGAAGTCTCCGGGAAAGGCGCCTTGGGGGCGCAATGATGACAGGAAGAAGGGAACCGACAAGGGCAGAAAGGGACAAAATCAAGAAGGTCAAGGGCAGAAAAGGTGCAGTGACAATTGATTTTAGAGTCTTTGCCAGGCGGTGTAAACCAGGCGCTTCTTCTCTTAGGGTCAGTGTGTGGCGTGCGTTAATTTTAATTTTTAAACCCTTTCCGTTGTTTGAGAGCAAGAAAAAAGTGTGCGACGTAGCTGAAAATAAACCTACAGAGAACATAATAAAATGCTTAAATAACAGAAAAATAACAGCTACGTATGCATCTATCTAACCCAAGAAGGTGGGACTCTCACAACTATGCTGAAAAGAAAGGGAAAAACTATGGAAACACACACAAAGGAAGCTCAACAGATCTAGGGTCAAAGGAAACAGAGATCTGGAGGATAAAGCTGCAGACAAGGGGTGCAGATCACAACCAAGAGACAGAGGCAAGGTGGCTGGAAAAAGGGAAATCAACAAAAAACCGGGGGGGGGCAAGGCAGAGGCCTTTGGAAGAGGTCCAAACAAAACGACAAGAGGTGATTTGAAAGGAAAAGAGGCTGATTTCGATGGATCTGAAAGTGAGGTAACAGATCTGGAAAAAGAGGGGGCTGAAGCTCTGAAACCGACGGCTGAAACAGCTGAAACTCTTCCAAAAAAAGTGGAGGGTACTAAAGCCCTAAGGGGCTGGGTTCCCACTTAGATGAGTAAAAACAGATCAGATCTTGGTCAAGGCGGGCTGAGACAGAGGCTGGAAAACCCTGGCAGAAGCTGCAGCAGAACCCAGAAAAATTGCAGAAAAAATGCTGGAAAAAAGTTAGGTCGCAGTTTCTGACCTGATCTGAGTTGAGGTCGCAGAAAACAGGCTGAAAAGTGCGACCTGGAGGTCCAGGTCGCAGGTTTAGGGCCAAAAAGTGCGACCCCCCTGTTCTGGTTGTCTCGGCGGCAGATTTTCCGAAAAGTTGCCGTCTCAGTTGCGGCTGGTGTCGCTTACCTGCGCAATAGGGCCAGAAACACACGGAAGTTAGAAATTTTAAGTTTTTAGGGTTTTATGTGAGAAAAATGACATAAAAAGAGGAAAACTAAGCAGCTGAAAAGAAGCCCTAGGCCCTGAAGTAGCTGGATATGCAGGAATATGAAAAACGACAGCGGTCGTAATTTAAAACCCGTGTGGAGTCGCCATTTGTTAGTATGAATTCTTCGTCGAAGCGTACGAAAAAGAACCACTTTAGCTACGCATAACTAATAGCCCTAACAACAATATAGGCTGCAAAATATCTTCAGATCTGCAATTAGTAGTTAGAGTACAGCAACAAACAGATCTATAAATGGAAAGACATTAAGCATTAAAGTAAAGAGTTTGCTCCATGCATCCAACAGACAAGACAAGAACACGATTTTTGAATGAATTTTTATATTACAGGGCACCTGGGAGGAAACAAGAAGGTGTATCCAGATCTCCTCAATGGGATGGGTTCTTTGCAGTCCTCAGCACTTCAGATCTAAGCTTTCTCTCTCTTGTAGATGTAGAAAACCCAATGTAGAAGGTAGAGCTCAATGGGAGCAAAATGGCAGAAATGAGACCAAGTGTATAGATCCAGAGTGATCTAACATGCAACAAAAGGTGAAGAATGATGGGGGAAAACCCTCCTATTTATAACAAAATATTGGGTCTTTCTAGATCTTGGTGCATGATTAAAATAATGTTAATCACATCTAGATCCACCTCTATGGAATATTTTATTATTATTTGTTGGAGGGAAAGGGTGTTTGACTTGGGTCAAATCCCTTGATTAGTGAAAAATAAATAAATAAATGATTTATTTATCTTTTTTAGGAAGTGGTTGGGATATAATCAAATAAATAATGATTTATTTGATTAATGGTGGTTGATTTGGTCATATTTAACAAGGAATATTATTAAATAATTATTCCTAGAAAATAATAAGATAACTATGGGTTTATCTCATTAATTTCTTTGTTTTTGGGTTAAACATGACTTGGAATAATAATTAAATTATGGTTTAATTAATTATTCCTTTTGGGGTTTCCTAATTAACATAGTGAAAGCAGTTTTACTTGGGGTAAAAATGGTCTTACATGGTGTACTTGGGTCCACCTAATGATGAAAGGTTAGATGACCAAAAAATGGTGTAACAGTTGGCATATGTTGTCTTTGATGGCAACCTACTTGATGAAGTTGATGGTAACCTACTTGATGAAATAAGATTGTTGGCAATATGATGCAGAGTGTTGTCCTTGATGGCAACCTACTTGATAAAGTTGACGACAATCTTCTTGATGAGTTAAAGGGGAGATTGTTGGCAATGTGATACAATGTGTTGACTTTGATGGAACCTGCTTAATGAATTTGTTCGTGATAGAAACTGACTTGAGGACTTGTTAATAATGTAAATCTGATGTATCTACAAATCAGTTCAGAAGTAGCAGAAGAAAGGAATTCAGAAAGTGCTAGAATAATGTTGAAAAAAGTATGTCACAATGCATACGCGAGTTTGATGAGGAGAAGTAGCGTATGTACGCGGAAAATTATGTGCCAAGTCACGTATGCCCTATTACGCTCTAAATTTATAAAACCAGGGGACTTTACCCTAGTATTGACCCATTGTATAGAGCGCTGGATTATCTATTTGATCCCGTCTAGGAATACCATCGGACGTTGAGTGGTTTTGACTCATGGTATTGATAAAGGCTAAATCTATATAAGGAGAAGAAGATCATTGTGCAAGTGTGCATGAGTAAGGGTTGTGAATGAATAAATCTCTCTAAGGAATATCTGCATGGATGAACTCTATTCTTGATTGATAGATCTGAATCTATGATGCACCTATGAAGAAAATGATGAAGAGGGATCTCTAGATCTGAAATGTATATGTATTTTCTGGATCTGTTTATGGAAGATTTAGATCTGAGATGAGGCGAAATACTTTCTAAAGTAAAGGATGAAATCTAAGTTGTTTATCTGATCTGAAGAGCTGCACTGTCCTGAAAAGTTACAGATGTATACGCAGGTTCTCTTTAGTAAAAGCGCATGTATACGTGGGTCTGCCTAAGGAAAGGCGCGTATGGGAAGATAGGGTTTTCTGAAGAATTCACAGAAGTATACGCAGGTTGGTTTCTGAGAAAGCGCATATATACGCATGTTCAGTGAAGTAAAAGCGCGTATGGAATCTAGGGTTTTGCTGAAGTATGTGGTATGAAATGTCTGATCTGTTTTGCTATTTTACTGTTATCTGTCAATAATGTATTCATACAGATCTGGGTTGTTTTAATGATGAATATGCTACTGATTATGTTAATTAAAGATCAAGTTGTTGGTTGATTGGTTGATGATTCAATGAATGAATTGATGGGGTTATAGTTTGGTTGATGTGATAGAGCAATGCTGTGGAGTGGGTCCGGTCTAAAAATATGATGAAAAGTGGCCTACAAGTTGTGTTGTATGAACTGTGGATCCGATATGAAAATTTCTTAAACACTGGTGCGGTGGTGCGCGAGGGTGAAGCCTTCAATAGGGAGTAGTAGCTCACTTACGGTAGTATTTGGTAAACGAAAGCGAGGGGAGTGGTAACCACTTCCGGTGGTATTTGGTAAACGAGAGCGATGACGCTCCCCTTCCGGTGATAGCTAGTAAACGAGAAGCGAGGGGGTAGTAGCTCCTGTAGCTCCCTTCCAGGAGAGGCTGGTAAACGAGAGAAGGTTGTAGCCTTCTGCAGGTGGGTGCCTGCGTGCTAGTGTGAGTCTGCACCAGTACATGGTTGTAATATGTTTTCTTTATAATAAAAATATTGAAGACAGAGACGACGACAGCGGTGGTTTTCTCCCGACTTGGGTTTCCACCTTAAATCCTGGTGTTCATGTGTGTTGCTTATGTGTGATGGTTTATTCTGTTATTACTTCACATGCTTACTGCTAACTAAACATCTTATGAATGAATGATGCATAGATCTAAGTAAAGAACTAAATGCTTAATAAGATCTCTGTATATGCGCGAGTTTTATGAAGGTTATCCGCATGTATACGCGAGTTGTGTTCAGTCAAGTAGCGTATGGTTTTTAGAGAAAGAAAAAGTAAAAATTTCTGAGTATGCTCTAAATACTGATTCACCCCCCCCCCCCTCTCAGTATTTTTCCCAACAATTGGTATCAGAGGAGGTTCTTCTGCAGAAGCTTGATCGCTTGAAGGAGATCCGTCGTAATGGGAAGTCATGAAGGAGTATTGTCTCTAAAACCACCTCTATTCAATGGAAGTAATATGTTATTCTAGAAGATAAGAACAAAAGCATATTTTCAAAGTCTTGGTGCGGAAGTATGGGCAATCATGGAAGAAGGTTATCAGTATCCGACAAGTATTCCTACTGATGCAGCAGAAAGGAAGAAATATGAAATCAATGCCAAAGCAGTCAATGTTTTATTAGGAAGCATGTCTGAACCAGAATTTGCTAAAGTGATGCAGCTAAATTCAGCAAAAGAAATATGGGACAAAATCATTCTAAGCTATGAAGGAAATACAAAGGTAAAAAGTGCAAAACTCCAAACTCTCAGAATTGAATATGAAAATTTAAGGATGCATAGTGATGAGAGTATTGCCAGTTTCTTTTTACATCTAGATGATATTGTAAATCGTATGAGAAGTTTGGGTGAAACCATAACCGATACTACTTTGGTGGAAAAATTCTTAAGATCTTTGACTTCAAAATTTGAGTCAAAAGTATCAGCTATTGAAGAAAGGAAAGATCTGCAAACTCTTACTATTGTTCAACTACATGGTATTCTAACTGCTTTTGAAATGCGAAAAGAAGGTCTCTCTCAAAACAAAGAAGTTTCCTTTAAGGCGTGTGCAAAAGGAAAAGAAAAGGAAGTTGTCAAGGAATCGAGTTATATATCAGAAGAGGAAGAAGCAAATTTTGTGAGAAGACTTCAACCAGGTACTGGAAGATTCAGAGGTAAGCTTCCCTTCAAGTGTTTTACTTGTGGAAGAATTGATCATTATGCTGCTAAATGTCCTTATGAAGAAAATCATGCTAAAGGGAAACGATTCGAAAAGGGAAAGAGTTATTATACAAATGAAGATAATAATGAAATTTCAAGTGAAGATGAAGAAGATTCTGACCAAGATCTGAAAGTGCTCATGGCAAGGAAGCAAAAGAAGAAGGCTACTCAAAAGGAGATATCTCAGAAAACATGTGCAGCGGAAAATGAAGAAGAGGAAACAGGTATTGATTGTTGTTCTTGTGATCCACTTTCTTGTGCATGCAATGATGAAGATAGTGAAAGTAACAATATAAGTCTAGAATCAAATCTCAAGATCAATGATGAAAGTAATTATTGGGATCAATTTAAAAGGAAGGAATCTATCTACAAATATGTGATCTCTAGAATGAATGAAAAGATAGAAATACAAAATGGACAGATAGACAAGTATCAAAAGTTGTACGTTTATGCAACCAATCGAAGTGAAAAACTTGAAGCAGAAATCATATGTCTAAAAGAAGATCTCGAAACATCAAATAAGAAGAATGAGGAACCTCTACAATCATTTGAAAAAGAAGGACTTGAAGCAGAAATCATCTCTCTCAAAGAAGATCTGGAAAAATCAAACAAGAAGAATGAACTTCTAGAAACATTTGAAGAACAAGAAAATGGGTTGAAAGAAGAGATTTTGAAATTGAATGATCAAGTAGAAGAAGGAAGAAGGGTTGAAGAAAGTATGAAGAAACAATGCCAAAGATTGGAGGTTGAGGTAAACATTTTACAAGGTAAATTAGAAGAAAAAGATAAACTCTTGAGGTTTCAAGATAGTTCTAAGACTCTGGACAATATTCTTAGAAGTCAAAGGTCTCCTTCTGTTAAATTTGGTCTTGGTTTTCATGAAACTGTTAAAGGAGAATCTAGTTCACAAGGAAGTGCTAAAGAATCAAAGGGTGTCAATGCAAAGCCTGAAGTGTTGAAAGAAACAAAAGGTCAACCGACAATCATGAACTCTCAAAAGAAATCATTCCCTCCTTTGATCAATAATGTTGAATGCTTTAAATGTCATAATTATGGGCATGTTGCAGCCAATTGCAAAAGCAGATTGTTTCAGTCACAAACAAACAGATTCTACATAGAAAGGTACTCTGGTTTCTTCAAGGGATATTGTTTTTCATGCAACAAGTATGGTCATAAAGCAGTTGATTGCAATAGAAAAAAGAATAGAAAAACACATTATGATCCCTATGCTTACTTTTCTGGTCACGCAAAATGTTATGCTTGTAACAAGTATGGACATGTAGAAAAAGACTGCAGGATGAACAAATCTGAGAAATTAGAGAATTTTCAGCACACTAAAAGAAATTTCAAGCAAAGCTGGAAAAGGAAGGAGGACCGGTCAGAAACGTAGGGAATATTGACCCTACTGCAGTCATCCGCTTCTAAAGCTTACTTCACATAATGACTGCAGAAGTGATGTGAGATGCATTATAGGAATCAGTAATGTATCATCACAGGGGTGGCAATGTATGAGGACTCCCATGGTTGGCTTGGTAATTCTGGTAATGTTTATTTCTGACAGTGCATCTGATGTAGACAGGTACAGGAAGTACAAATTCAGGGGGAGAAGAAAGTGTGAAATTTTCAGTATTTCACTTTCCATACGTGGGTTGACGGAACAAAAGCTGCGTATACACACGAGCTCTAATGGAGACAGAAGCGTATGTTTTTTTGTTAAGGAAAATAGTGATTTAGCTCAATAACAAGAGTACAGGTTCAGGGGGAGCATCAGTCTAACAAATAATGATTGCATTATTGCCATTGTATCTGATTATTCCTTAGTTCTTGCTCAAAATGATGATGACATGATACATGGTTTCTTATGATAAGATTATGGATGGGCCCTGTTTGCTTTTTGCTTAAAAGTATCTTTTGTTTCACACATGGATGAGTTGGAAGTCTTATAATTCAGAGATAAGGATAGATCATGCAGAGTTTGTTGTTGATGACTTTTGTCACTGTTGAGACCTTTTATACATAATTCCTACACATGTTACATCATGATTATGAATCATGAAGATCTTCGTGATATCGGATCACATGGATGATTTCTTAATACATATTGTCTATTGAAGAAGTTGTTCTGGTCTGATAATTCCTCTTGGGAAGAATATGATGCTGCAAAGAGTCTGAAGGATTGGTTACTAATGTTCTTATGCTACAACTGTTGGATGACACTTGAAAACACAACTACATTGTCCTATCTATCTTCTCTCAGATATTCCGGGGAAGCATTCGAATATCTCAGACAGAAACTGGGAGTAGTCTCTGCCAAATAGAAGATCAGAACTGCTTAAATTCAGATGATTAAATGGGATACGTGGATTTCCTGAAGGACAGTCGCGTATATACGCGAGTTCATACACAGAAAACCGCGTATGAGTATTTGCTAACAAAATTCTTCTGGGTCAGCATTCTTTCAGCACAGCTTTTGTACTGTTTGGTATCTCTGAGGCTGTATGGTATCTCTGATGATGTTTCAGCTCTTATATTTCTGTTTCATTCTATGATATTGGGTAAAGATGACTTGATGATTGGCTGTTGAAAGTGTTCAGGTTTCACAAGCTAAGGAGGAGCATTGGTCATGTGGAAAGGATGCATTGTTGGCATTCTCTTGATTTGCGGTGATCTGATCTCATGATTGAGATTCCTTGATCTTGATTATAAAAATTCATATTTGTAATTTGATGAAAAGGTCATGTTGAGACCTATGATGCAAAATTGTAATATTCAGTCATGTAAGGACTTGTTCAATTGTGTAAACCCACTTGGTTGGGTGCATGAGTCATATATGTAAATCCACTTGGTTGGATCTTTGATGTAAGTATGAGTCCTTGGTGATAGGAAAGGTCATAGAGTCATGTACTTCATTGAAAAATATGTCTCAAGATTCAGCATGAACTCAGGGGGGGCATGGTAACTTCAATACACATCAAATCTGCAGAGCTCTTCTTTCTACATGAGAAGAAAAACCTTGTTTTGGTTTTCATCCGCCCTTTGCCCTTGATGTCAAAGGGGGAGAGTAACATGGTGTTTGAATAAGGGGAGAGCATCATGGTGTTTTCATAATGGTTATATTCAATGTATCTATCTGTTGTGATGATCAAACACCATCATGGTTGCCATCAAGTCCAAAGGGGGAGATTGTTGGCATATGTTGTCCTTGATGGCAACCTGCTTGATGAAGTTGATGGTAACCTACTTGATGAAATAAGATTGTTGGCAATATGATGCAGAGTGTTGCCCTTGATGGCAACCTACTTGATAAAGTTGATGACAATCTTCTTGATGAGTTAAAGGGGAGATTGTTGGCAATGTGATACAATGTGTTGACTTTGATGGAACCTGCTTAATGAAGTTTTTCATGATAGAAACTGACTTGATGAGTTGTTAATAATGTAAATCTGATGTATCTATAGATCAGTTCAGAAGTAGTAGAAGAAAGGAATTCAGAAAGTGCCAGAATAATGTTGAACAAAGTATGTCACAATGCATACGCGAGTTTGATGAGGAGAAGTAGCGTATGTAGGCGGAAAAGTACGTGCCAAGTCGCGTTTTCCCTATTGCGCTCTAAATTTATAAAACCAGGGGACTTGACCATGGTATTGACCTATTGTATTGAGCGTTGGATTATCTATTTGATCCTGTCTAGGAATACCATCGGACGTTGAGTGGTTTTGACTCATGGTATTGATAAAGGCTAAATCTATATAAGGAGAAGAAGATCATTGTGCAAGTGTCCATGAGTAAGGGTTGTGAATGAATAAATCTCTCTAAGGAATATCTGCATGGATGAACTCTATTCTTGATTGATAGATCTGAATCCATGATGCACCTATGAAGAAAATGATGAAGAGGGATCTCTAGATCTGAAATGTATATGTATTTTTTGGATCTGTTTATGGAAGGTTTAGATCTGAGATGAGGTGAAATACTTTCTGAAGTAAAGGATGAAATCAGAGTTGTTTATCTGATCTGAAGAGCTGCACAGTCCTGAAAAGTTACAGATGTATACGCAGGTTCGCTTCAGTAAAAGCGCGTGTATACGTAGGTCTGCCTAAGGAAAAGCGCGTATGGGAAGATAGGGTTTTCTGAAGAATGCACAGAAGTATACGCAGGTTGGTTTCTGAGAAAGCGCGTATATACGTAGGTTCAGTGAAGTAAAAGCGCGTATGGAATCTAAGGTTTTGCTGAAGTATGTGGTATGAAATGTCTGATCTGCTTTGCTGTTTTACTACTATCTATCAATAATGTATTCATACATATCTGGGCTGTTTGAATGATGAATATGCTGCTGATTATGTTAATTGAAGATCAAGTTGTTGGTTGATTGGTTGATGATTCAATGAATGAATTGATGGGGTTATAAGTTTCAGTTTGATGTACGATGAGCTTAAATGTATGGAGTGGGTCCAGTCTGAAAATATGATGAAAAGTGGCCTACAAGTTGTGTTGTATGGAAGCTATTGGATCCAGTATGAAAATTGATGTAAAGTGGTCTGCAGTGGTGCTGAGGGTCGAAGCCTTCAGTAAGGGGGTAGTAGCTCCCTTCCATTGATAGTTCGTAAACGAGAGCAGGGGGTAGTAGCTCCCTTCCAGTGGTAGCTGGTAAACGAGAGCAGGGGGTAGTATCTCCCTTCCAGTGATAGCTGGTAAACGAGAGCAGGGGGTAGTAGCTCCCTTCCAGGAGAGGCTGGTAAACGAGAGAAGGTTGTAGCCTTCTGCAGGTGGGTGCCTGCGTGCTGGTATGAGTCTGCGCCAGTACATGGTTGTAAGATGTTTTATTTATAATAAAAATATTGAAGACAGAGACGACGGCAGCGGTGGTTTTCTCCCGACTTGGGTTTCCACCTTAAATCCTGGTGTTCATGTGTGTTGCTTATGTGTGATGGTTTATTCTGTTATTACTGCACATGCTTACTGCTAACTAAACATCTGATGAATGAATGATGCATAGATCTAAGTAAAGAACTAAATGCTTAATAAGATCTCTGTATATACGCGAGTTTTATGAAGGTTATCCGCGTGTATACGCGAGTTGTGTTCAGTCAAGTAGCGTATGGGTTTTAGAGAAAGAAAAAGTAAAGGGTTCTAAGTATGCTCTAAATACTTATTCACCCCCCCCCCCCCCCCCCCCTCTCAGTATTTTTCCCAACATTTTTTTCTGATATTATCTTGGATTTATATGTAATATTGTTATATCTAATGGATCCAAGTGTTTATTTTGATTTTTATAGAATAAATTTCTGAAAATTCATTTTTCATGCATGCATTGCTGAGAATTCCCATTTTGGGATATTGCAGAGGAACTGAAATGATAGGGAATGATAGAACCTTATTCATTGGTCCTGGAGATGATGCCCAGTTAACCAAGTCATTGGGAATGACACCCAAATTGACCTATAACAATTTCCCCCTAAAGCATGAAGTCATAATAATAATAGAAATATTTTGATTGATATGCTTTACACTGTGATGGGCTGGAGATGAAGCGGAGTGGTGACCTGCATCAATATTACAATACATTACATCGTGATATATCCTCTTGATCATAATTTTTGATGGTAGGCATTCCCATGTTCATCACATAAACAATCTAATAACATGTACATAATTCAGAAAGTCGTCTTCATTGGAATGTTTCCCAATGCAGACATGCCTACAGATATAGGCCCATGTTTGGATGACGATCTGTATGTAAGGTCACCGTACAGATGATGTGTACAAAAACTCTAAAATCTTAGCCCAGATGGCCGAAACTAGATCTAGGGTCTTCTTATCTCATTCACTCGATCATTCAGGTACAAGTCTAGCCATGCGAATATATGATTTGTAGTCGAACATGGAAAGACATCGTTTGATTACCATCCAATGATGTGAGTTGTTAACAAACGCAAGAGAACCACCATTAATGTCAATGGTCGTCAAGGTACTGGAGTACATTTTGTAAGGCGTGAATAGATGATTTGATGTCGAACACCAAACAAAATATTTCGGTTAAAAGTCTAGAGGCGAGGATCTTTCCAATGTTGTAACAAATCTCATGGTACTAGAATCTAATGTTTCTAAGTGAACTTCCTGGATAATGATTTTTCGTCAACATGAAGCCACCTTATTTCGAAATGGGAGTTACTGATTTCGGAGACAAAGGTATGACTTGATATAGCAACTTTCAGGGATGAAGTTCATGATAATGAAGGTTTATGAGTATTTCAAAAGGATGAGTTATTCACTGGATGACTTCTCTTGAACATATCGGCAACACTGAGATGAGTTGGAAGCATTGACCCAAAACCGAAGTGATGGTATGATGAACCATAGGTATGAATGAACCATCAAGAAGATTACCCAACCCAAATAGTCACGATGATGAAGTGAAGTATCATTTTCAACCGTGACCTGCTACCGTAAAGAATTCTGCTCACTTTCCCAAATTTTCCCCGGTCATTTGTCGACCATTACATCTTTATTTTTTAACAAGCTTGAGGAGGATAACATTTGCTTGATCTATAATTCAACCCTTCGGGTGAATAAAGTATCGGTATTTAATAATTTAACGAGTCTAGCGATGAATGAAACTTGATTCTTGCCATGATCAAAAAGCCAATCGCTATTTTATGTTTTAACAAGCTTAACGACAGTGATAGACTGGTCCTTTTTCATATTTAGAGAGTTTGAAAAAGAGGACGAAAGAAAACTCCATAAGAACTTTTTTGTAAATTTGTCACTCAGATCTGAAAAAATGTAAAATAATATCTGAGAGAACCTCTTTGGTCATGTTTAACCAAGTTATTCATTTTTCATAAATAATCTCTCTCAGTCTGGAAAAAGGTTAAACTTATACTGAGTAGATATCGATTCATTTACTTTTACGAGCTTGAAAATACAAGTGCTCGGTAATCATTTCATATTATCAGAGTCTGAAAAGAGATGAAAGAAGACTCCAGGGGTTCCTTTTTCATTGTTATCGAAGCTTGAAAAAGAGATAAAAGTGTGCTTCAAATCCTTTTTCGTTTTTAACAAAGATCGAAAGATAAGGATAAAATTTATTATTTGTGGTCAAATCATTCTTGAAATAAATCTGTATAACTAATCTGTTCATCAGTTGTAATACATGTTCAGAACAACATCAAATGGATTAAAAATATCTGTTTCATGATTAAAAACATAATAAAACTATAGTCATAGCAATAAATATGATTTGCAAATAATTAAATGACGATTAAAAGTAGTTTTACTATTCATTTTTACCATTCCATATTTACCATTTTCATTTTGGAGCTCTAAACTTGATTTTTCCCCCGAACTTCATCTGCTAATTGCAATCATTTTTGTGGACGGATTTCATTGTCGTTTGATCTAGGTTAGTGCCATGAACCTCCTCTCTCCTTCAGTAATCATTTCATTTCCAATTTCTGCAAATTTTTAGGGTTTTGAGGTCCCTAGGGTAAATTCTACCCAAAATGAGGGCAACACACCCTTGGATGTAGAAACCTGTGTTGCATAGCAAGTAAATTGAAGGCTACTTGCATAGACAATGCACTGTCTCTTGTTAGGGACTGCGTTGGGCACAATCTAGTTTTTGTTTTTTGCATTATGCCCAGAATTTTCCCAGTTTTTTGCATTGAATGGAATCTAATGGTTCTTATGGTTGTATTTTAGGTTTCCCTCGGATTACAATGATGATTACATGGAGGGAAAGAGAACATGAAGAACAAGATATGATTCCCCTAAATGATCCGAGCACAGTAAGAGCCCTAAGAGAGTGTGGACTGTTAAAGTACTTCCGGTTGTCAGGGATGAGAAAAAAAATAGAACTCTTGGAGTTCTTAGTTCGAGCATGGGATCTAGCTATCAAGGCATTTCATATTAAGAACCAAGTGGTTCCTATAACAGTTGAGGATGTATACTTTCTCATAGGTTTTTTGAGGAGAGGCTTGCCTATTTCACTCTCAAGGTCTATTCTTGGAGGAGAGACAATGAGAGATTATGTTCTGCAGCATTGCTATCCAGGGGTAGAGCCAAGAAAAGATGGAAAGAAAAACATCTGGGATGTTAGATATTTTCCTTTGAGAACTATCATTTTCACGATCTCAAAACTTGTCGGCACCATTACACTACATGTAGAAAATAGATCCTATATGCAATATGCGCTAGAGTGTATCGAGCCAACAATATTCAATTGGTCTGAAGTTGTAATTTCTTAGATAAAAGAACAATTGAACAAGGAAAAAGGAGGAAGGAAGAACAATTTCAGTTATGGTTCAATCCTCATATCTTTTTCCTTAGAACGGATTCCACTGATGTAGCCACAACATGTGACACTAGATGTGTCTAATCCTAGATATCTGTGGATGCAAAGATGGGTAGAAATCATGGGTAGGCATGCAGGAAAATCGACCATTGTGTTCTCAACTACATTATTTGCCTGGTTCTGGCGACAGATTTTCGCCATTGATGAGTATGCATACGCAGGCGTTGATTTCCGAGGAGATCCAAATTTAGCATTACCAGAAGGTGCTCAGTGGAGTGCAATAGGTAAGAATGTTTTGACCATGCTTTTTATTTTCCTAAGGTTTATACAATGTTTTTGTATTTTGATGTTTTCCCAAGGCTAAACTAAATGTTTGATGTAATGCAGATGTTGGTCGAGTTCAACCAGTAGAGGAACCAGAGTGTGAAGCATATGCGCCAGCAGAGAGGGGTGTCAGGAGAGCAGTCCTTTAGGATCTTGATATGGCTGAGACTATGTCTGAGCTTCAGCAGCACATAGAGTGGTTGACCTTTGTAGTATTCCCACTAAGCTGCTGCTACTTGGAATATTACAACTTCTCCATTTTTTAAATAAGAAGTAGGAAAGGCAATAAAAACATATCCCAATGTGAAAAGGGATTGAAGTAGGAGGAAAAAATAAAGCCTCTTTGGTGTGAAAGAGGGGAAAATTAATGATCTAGCTACAGTTGACCAATTCAATAGTGCTATCACAAGAGGAGGGAAAGCTACTAGGGCAGCGCAGTTTTGAAGGAGGAAACTTCTCAAGGAATTCACATCACCTATGAGTGAGGCCCGGGATAGGAAAGCTCACCAAGGATAAGAAGGAGGAGATAGCAGAAAAGGATTCATTCATTCATTCATCATGTCTCAGTCTTATGACTAATTGCAAGCTTCAGCTATTTAGCCAGAGTTGCAACACTGTTTAGTACAAAGGGATTCTCATGTGGGAATTCTATCTTCACCATTGCTATAGCTGATTGGGAGATCTAAGGAGGAGGTCCTTAGTTCAATTCTCATCATTTATCTTGAGGGAAACCATTCTCCATCCTAGATAACATAGTCACTATCGGGGTTCCCATGTTTTGGCCAGATTGGAAAGCCCAAAAGATGAGACAACATCAAACCACTTTGGGGTCCTAGGATCTAGCCCTCTTGGACCCAGAGAGGGATCTTTCCAAATAAAGAAAAGAATGATATATCTTTGAAGCTCAAGATGAGGTATTAGGCTAGTTATGAAGCACAAGGGGGGGTTTTTAAATGATTTGGTTGGTTGGTTGCTGGGTTGGTCATAAGATCATAGACTGAGAAGGTAATGGAAAGAAAGGAGCAAAATAGCAGGATTTTTCAGTGAAGGGGATAGGTTAGGAATGTACCATCCATTGGGCTATGGAGTCATGAAAGGTAATTACATGTAGAAAACTAGCCAAGGCTTTCAAAGGGAAATTCATCTACACTAAAGGATCTTTTAGATAGATGATGGAATGGATCGTTAAGGAAAGAAGGTGGAAGAAGGAAAGACACCCAATTTCTGTCTATAGATCAGGTCAGAGGTCATTTAACTCTAGACCTGCTTGGACATATTCATAGGAAGATTTCAAAGGAGGGACAAAGGGGCAGCTTATAGATCAGACCAGAGGTCATTTAACTCCAGCTCTGCTTTAGCTTGCTCCAAGGGAAAACAGAGATAAGTTTTAACAGAGATAGGGTCTATAGATCAGAGAAGGACTTTGAACCTTCAATGCTTTGACACCAGCAAGAATATCCAAGCAGAAAACCCCAAATTCATACATCAGCTAGCAGCATATGGAACCGCTACACTGGTTAAATTAGTTGAATTTACTCTTAGATTCACTATCAGCAGAAAACATTAAAGGCAAGGAGAGCAGAAACATAGGGTACCTAACAAGGGTAAATCCTATGCCGGATTTCTGATGCGAGCCAGAAGACCAATGAACAGCATGAGAATAAAATAAAACAATAATATAAGAGAAACATCACCCATATTAATAGACCAGGATCCTGTGAAATTTTCTTGATTAATTGATGCAAAACCAGTCACATACACTGAGCTCAATGGTTGATTATAGTCCAACTTTCTCCTCCTAGCCTACTACATTACAAACTACTCTGCTAGTCCCTCCCAAGATTGTTCTAACAGTCAAACTGAATCCCTCTAACAACAATCAGCAACAACCGAACAACAACCCTTACAATGAGTTTCTTCATGAATTTTATAGCTGAAAAGAGGCTGAGGAGGTAGATGGAAAACTAAATGTAGTATTAAAACCTGGAAGAGGAAGAGGGCCGAGACCCCATTCTATTTTAAATTCTGGGCATTTATCTCTGGTACTCTTTGGATGATGGAGTGGTCTTCGTCAGGCTGCAATTTACTCCAGGTATGTCTTTTATGTACTTGTTGTAGCCTTTTGCAGAATTCTGGTGAATAAACCGAGGTGGATAGACAATTGTGAGGTCTGCCATACCGCATAACTATTGCACTGGTAGCATAGGACTGTTGTCAGGGCGGAAATTTCCTCAGGGACATGAAAAAGCATGCAGACGATATGAGCACTTTGTCCTCTGTGGAAAGAACATTCTTCTGATGGTTACACTGATACATATCATTTTTTGTGCCTTGGTCCTTCTGTATGATCTATGAGGTCTTCAATTTGATATTTCTCCTTTAAATTACTAACTCCAGAATTCAAAAATCTCTGATTACTGGCTTTAAATTCTCTGATATTTCACTGATACTCTTTGTCGCTTCCACGATTGCCTCTGACTATGAAATCTATGCTTTAATGGCCCTAAAGAGGTTTGACAGAGTTTAACCCTGCTCCTTTGACGAAATTAATGTCGTGGCACCTTCCCAACCCTTTCTCCATAATTTCAGCTCTTGAAAATGGTCCTTTCTTGTGTTCTCTGTAACTGTAATAGAGACTGTGAATCATGGCAGATTTCCACCCGCCTGTAACCCTGCAAAACACGTAAACACGTTAAGGAAACAATGCATGGGAAGTTGGATGTAGTGGGGATAGCGAGAATGACAGTGCAGCATGGCGAGAAGGTGGAACAGCGTGGGGTGATGGTGAAAGCGTAGCGAAACAATTGAACATGGTGAAAGTTGGCGAAATGCAGTGGGTTCTAATGCAAAGCAGTGATATTGGGTCCTTTGAATGCAATATAAACGATGAACACACCTGGAATAATGACGTGGCAGGACCGGTCAATGGCGGGACATGCAGTTAATCTAGACCATCCAATCTTAGGAGGAGATCGACGGTGGAAAACATAGAGGAGGGCGACGGATGGTGGGCCAAGGGTACGGTTTGCCTTGGTTAACTCCCGCGCAACTTCATGGCGCGATCACCGTTAGATGGATAGCTCTAGATCGGATGATGTACACGCATATCGCGCCGGGTCCACGACCGAACTATAACGTGTGATGGAGGGCGGTTTTTGAACAGTGCGCGGGGCCACGCGTCATGCGGTGAGCGGAATCGCTCCGAAATGAGAAATATCGTCTGCCCTCCGAAGGCGGTGCGATGAAAACCGGCGGTTTTCTACACTGTGTTTTTGCGCGGGGACCACCGATGTGGGTGAACACGAACCGTTCATCGGCAGGTTGAATGAACGGTTGTGATGCGATTGGAGGGGCAAACAGAGTGGGCCACGACCGTTATGGAGCTTGCGACGATCGTCCGATCTGTATAGATCGACGGCTCAAAACGCTCCCGATACACATTTGCGATAAGCACCTTTTGGGTTAGCGTCTAATTCTAGCACCCAGGTCAAATGGGAAACAGTTTTAGGGGGCTGGCCGAAGGGGGCTAGGCCTGTCCTAAGGTGGGAAATGGGTTTTTGGCCCGTTTTTAGTGCATTTCAAGGCCAATGAAGGGTAACGATAAGGGAAAAAAGGGGAAATCAAACCCAACCAGGGGTATGTGTAGGATTTAAATGGGATTTTGGGAGGATTTAGAAGGTAAAAAAGGGGAACTTTAACAAAGGGGAAAAAGGGTTGAAAAGGGACATTTTGCAGGGAAACAAGGGATAAATGAAGGCCTTTAGGAGCACAATTTTTTGCAATCAGAGAGGCTTTATAATGGGAATCAGAAGTGAGGATTTAGCAAAGGATAAAGGCACAAGGAGGCTTCAAGGATGATGTGTTTTTAGAGGAAATGTATTCCTTGAAGGCTCAAAAACATTTTAGCCCCATGTTTGCTTGTCAAAATTTTATAGGGGGCTAACAGTGGCTCCACATGGGGATGGCTTCTTCTTGAAGGAGTCAAGAATTCAGAAAATAAATATTTGGTGTAGGTCAGATGCCTGGTACTTGACTCATTATTTTTTTTCTTAGATCAGCTGCCACAAACCATGAAGACATCATATCAGCAGAAAAATTCTCCCAAACAACTACCTACCCACACTATAGTCCTAACATTTATCTTTTGGGTGCATTTGGACTTGCAGACCCTTTACATCATCAATTTTTTACAAAAAAGAAAATAAACCTATTCTACTTATACCCTTGTTACTCCATGAGACCAGATTAGACTGTTGGTCTCATAGTTTCTCTACCTAAACTAGTATCTGCTAGGATTAACTAATGTTAATTCCTCTCTCATTACAAGAACCATAAATTAAACAGTCAGCCAGGTTAGACTATCTAGCATTTAGGCTTTAAGTAAAAAAACTAACTACATGCTCTGGCGAGCTTTATTGGGCTTTCCCTACCTACCCTTCTGTTTGATTCTTACAGTCTAACCTAAATATTATCTTCAAATGCAACAATCATCAAGTGATCCCATGACCAGTCTTCTTGCTCTTCTTTTGAGCATGTTGGATGTATGGCTGCCCTCTTTGTTCTGACGACTACAAAAAATTTTCTTCTTTGACCACAACCATATTTGCTCAAAGATATAGTCTTAACATTCAAAATGTTGAAATGATTACATTGAAATTTTGAGTCTAAATGGGCCTCAAAAAATGTGCAAAAAAAATAAACTTTATAAGAACCAATATGATTCAAGATGATGATGTCAACCATGGGGGATGATTCACCATTTTTGAAGTAAAAGGGTAAAAAGATTTAAAAATAATAAATAATAAAACTACTTTTTCAACTCGTATTGTCAACTTATCTCCCAAATTTTTTACTCAAATTTTGAGTGGTATTACTCGTTGGATGAAAAATTTAATTCCTCATCCAAGGAGTACCCATGTTTCATACTTTTGATGGACTTTGCTACATGAAAAATGGTAATATAGCGATGATTACGTCGGAGTTTGTTTGTTTCGTTTTTTAGTGTAATTATTATCGAAAATAATAATATAATTATATTGAATGAAGTAATTAACATAACATTTTTCCGCTTAAGCCCCGAGTAAAAACTTTGGGAGATAAGTTGAAAATATGAGTTGAAAAAGTAGTTTTTTCATTTTTCCCTCTAAAATTTGATGATGTCATCAAATCTTATTTGATTTTTTCCACTATTATTTTATAATTTCCTTAGGAGGCCCATTTTAGACCTCAAAATTCCCCTAATGTAAGGATCATGAAATGATACATGGTTATGAATATCTGGCAGGCAGGCTTCAACCAGGATTTCTTCTTCTTCCACTGGATCAAGAACAAGACTCTCTTGAGAAAGAGAATCTCCCTCATCTTCTTCATTTTCTGAACTGGAGGACTCATCATATATGGCAGTGTTGTCCTCTTGGAGCTCCGAGATGTTCTGATCAGGTGGGCTGAGCTCTATGAAGAGATCCATGTATTCTTGAGCAGGGGTTTGATCTATTGCTCCCTCTTCTTCAAGAGAAAACTCCTTGCTTTCAAACTGCTCAAAGATCTCTTCCTTGTTTTCCTCTTCATCTTCTGAGATGAAAGGCTGCTGACCTCCAATCATGTGAGAACCATTATTGATTTGTAATGTATTGAAGCAAAGATCTAGAGATCCTTCACCCTCTTTTGCACTCTTAAAGCATTCTTCATCAGTATCATAAATAGCCTGCATTGGCTCATTACTCTCTGGAAGTAAAGGGAATTGATTTTCCTCCCATAAATCTACTAATGATGACCCTGCAAGATCATCTTCTGTTTGGAGAACATCATCATCATATGGATCAAAAATAGGAAAACCATGAATATAAGAAATGCTTCCAACCGGACATACTGGATTATCAACAGATTTTTCTTCACTCTGATTTACATGTGAGCTTTCCATCTCTGTACAACAAAGCTCATCAAATGAATGGAAAAGAATTTCTGATCTGTATAACAATTCAGAGGCTGGCTGTCCATTGATGATCTGATCTATTTCTTCTTCTGTCAAAGGGGAAGATGGTCTTGTGTTCCTTTGTGCAGAAGTGCAGCAGCTCTCTGTTTCCTTTGAAGACTGGATTTGAGGCAGAATGTCCTCTAAAGCCTCAAATGCAAGGGATGGTGGATCAACATCTGAGTTTTCAAGAATATCTTGAGGAATGTCTACGGTCTCTTGAATTTTTTATTCCTTATCTGATTCATCCATATTCTTATGATAGTTAGGATGCATATGAAATTCTTGAATGGTTGTTAACAGATCTTCAGGATGCATATTAACCAATTCTTCATCCATATCTAACAGGTATTGTATGAGATTCTGAGATTGATCACAACAATCCCATGATCAGGATGGAGAGTTTCCTTTATAATTCTTGTAAAATACTTGGTGCATGTCCCTTAAAGAAAACAAACTCTGAGGTTCTAACCATTCATACCAGACCCTAGCTTTTCCTTCTAATGTTTCCATGAACAATTTCATTAGGCAGTCTTCATGCCATTCAAATTTAAATTTCCACACATGTATATGAAACTTGATGAGATGTAGCAACGGGTCATCAACGTTTTCACCCTGAAAGGTAGGCAGGTTTTCTAACCAGTCCACTTCAGGCATTTTGTGTGGGAATCCAGAGATATGCTCCCTACTCATTGGGGCATTTCTTCTCCGTATGCGTGGAAGCATGTTTGTAAATCACAAAGAGGTCACTGTATCTTCTCAACCAGTTCATAGTCTTCTACCAGTGGAGTCATTTGGTCTTCTAGGAGTTATGGAGTGTGCAGTCGCCAGGTGGATGAATTTGATTGTTTGAAGCAGGCTGTTGTCCACCATTAGCAATGAGATACGAATCTAACCAGATATTCTGGGTCTTTGAGTGCCTAAGAATTTTTTAAGGTGAAATGCACTCAACTCCCCAGTGGAGTCGCCATTATGTTGGGGTTCCCATGTTTTGGCCAGATTGGCAAGACCAAAAGATGAGACAACATCAAACCACTTTGGGGCCCTAGGATCTAGCCCTCCTGGACCTAGAGAGGGATCTCTCCAAATAAAGAAAAGAATGATATATCTTTGAAGCTCAAGATGAGGTATTAGGCTAGTTATGAAGCACAAGGGGGGGTTTTTAAATGATTTGGTTGGTTGGTTGCTAGGTTGGTCATGAGATCATAGACTGAGAAGGTAATGGAAAGAAAGGAGCAAAATAGCAGGATTTTTCGGTGAAGAGGATAAGTTAGGAATGTGCGATCCATTGGGCTATGGAGTCATGAAAGGTAATTACATGCAGACAACTAGACAAGGCTTTCAAAGGGCAAGACATCTACACTAAATGATATTTTAGATAGATGATGGAATGGAACGTTAAGGAAAGAAGGTGGAAGAAGGAAAGACACCCAATTTCTGTCTATAGATCAGGTCAGAGGTCATTTAACTCCAGACCTGCTTGGAAATACTCATAGGCAACTTTCAATGGAGGGACAAATGGGTAGCTTATAGATCAGACCAGAGGTCATTTAACTCCAGGTCTGCTTTAGCATGCTCCAAGGGAAAAAAGAGATAAGTTTTAACAGAGATAGGGTCTATAGATCAGAGAAGGACTTTAAACCTTCAATGCTTTGACACCAGCAAGAATATCCAAGTAGCAAACCCCAAATTCATACATCATCTAGCAGCATATGGAACCGCTACACTGGTTAAATTAGCTGAATTTAATCTTAGATTCACTATCAGGAGAAAACATTAAAGGCAAGGAGAGCAGAAACATAGGGTACCTAACAAGGGTAAATCGTATGCCATATTTCTGATGCGAGCCAGAAGACCAATGAACAGCATGAAAATGTAATAAAACAATAAGATAAGAGAAACATCACCCGTAGTAATAGACCAGGATCCTGCGAAATTTTCTTGATTAATTGATGAAAAACCAGTCACATACACTGAGCTCAATAGCTGATTACAGTCCAGCTTTCTCCTCCCAGCCTACTACATTACAAACTACTCTGCTACTCCCTCCCAAGACTGTTCTAATAGTCAAAATGAATCCCTCTAATAGCAATCAGCAACAACCGAACAACAACCCTTACAATGAGTTTCTTCATGAATTTTATAGCTGAAAAGAGGCTGAGGAGGTAGATGGAAAAATAAATGTAGAATTAAAAACTGGAAGAGGAAGAGGGCTGAGACCCCATTTTGTTTTAAATTCTGGGCATTTATCTCTGGTACTCTTTGGATGATGGAGTGGTCTTCGTCAGGCTGCAATTTACTTCAGGTATCTCTTTGATGTACTTGCTGAAGCCTTTTGCAGAATTCTGGTGAATAAACCGAGGTGGATAGACAATTGTGAGGTCTGCCATACCTCATAACTAATGCACTGGTAGCATAAGATTGTTTTCAGGTCGGAAATTTCCTCAGGGACACGAAAAAGCATGCAGACAGTATGAGCACTTTGTCCTCTATGGAAAGAACATTCTGCTGATGGTTACACTGATACATATATTTTTGTGTGCCCTGCGCATTCTATATGATCCATGAGGTCTTCAATTTGATATTTCACCTTTAAATTACTGACTCCAGACATCAAAAATCACTGATTACTGGCTTTAAATTCTCTGATCTTTCACTAATACTCTTTGTCGCTTCCACGATTACCTCTGACTGTGAAATATGTGCTTTAATGGCCCTGGAGAGGTTTGACAGAGTTTAACCCTGCTCCTTTAATGAAAGTCATTTCATGGCACCTTCCCAAGCCTTTCTCCATAATTTCAGCTCCTGAAAATGGTCCTTTCCTATGTTCTTTGTAATTGTAATAGAGACTGTGAATCATGGTGGATTTATGCCTCCCTGTAACCCTGAAAAACATGTAAACACATTAAGGAAACAATGCATGGGAAGGTGGATGCAGTGGGGATAGCGAGAATGACAGCGCAGCGTGGCGAGAAGGTGGAACAGCATGGGGTGATGGTGAAAGCACAGCGAAACAGTTGAACATGGTGAAAGTTGGCAAAATGCAGCAGGTTCTAATGCTAAACAGTGATATTGGGTCCTTTGAATGCAATATAAATGACGAACACATGTGGAATAATGATATGGCAGGACCGGTCAACGGCGGGACATGCAGTTAATCTGGACCGTCCGATCTCAGGAGGAGATCGATGGTGGAAAACATAGCGGAGGGTGACAGATGGTGGGCCAGGGGTACGATTTTCCTTGGTTAACTCCCGTGCAACTTCGTGGCGCGATCACTGTTAGATGGATAGCTCTAGATCGAACGGTGTATGTGCATATCGCGCCGAGTCCACGACCGAACTATAATGTGCGATGGAGGGCAGTTTTTGAATAGTGCGCGGGGCCACGTGTCATGCGGTGATCGGAATCGATCCGAAATGAGAAATACTGCCCGCCCTCTGAAGGCGGTGCGATGGAAACCAATGGTTTTCTACATGGTTTTTTGGTGCAGGGACCAGCGGGGTGGGTTAACACAGACCGTTGATCGGCGGGTTGACTGAATGGTTGTGATGCGATCGGAGGGGCAAACGGAGTGGGCCACGGGTGCTATGGAGCTTGCAACGACCGTCCGATCTGTATAGATCAACGGCTCAAAAATCTCTCGATACACATTTGCGATAAGCGCCTTTCGGGTTAGCATCCGGTTCTAGCGCCCAGGTCATGTGGGAAATGGTTTTAGGGGGCTGGCCGAAGGGGGCTAGGCCTGTCCTAAGGTGGGAAATGGGTTTCTGGCCCATTTTTAGTGCATTTCAAGGCCAATGAAGGGTAACAATAAGGGAAAAAAGGGGAAATAAAACCCAACCAGGGGTATGTGTAGGATTTAAAGGGGATTTTGGGAGGATTTAGAAGCTAAAAAAGGGGAACTTTAACAAAGGAGAAAAAGGGTTGAAAAGGGACATTTTGCAGGTATACAAGGGATAAATGAAGGCCTTTAGGAGCACAATTTTTTGCAATCAGAGAGGCTTTATAATGGGAATCAGCAGTGAGGATTTAGCAAAGGATAAAGGCACAAGGAGGCTTCAAGGATGATGTGTTTTCAGAGGAAATGCATTCCTTGAAGGCTCAAAAACATTTTAGGCCATTGTTTGCTTGTCAAAACTTTATAGGGGGCTAACAGTGGCTCCACATGGGGATGGCTTCTTCTTGAAGGAGTCAAGAATTCAGAAAATAAATCTTTGGTGTAGGCCAGATGCCTGGTACTTGACTCATTCTTTTCTTTCTTAGATCATCTGCCACAAACCATGAAGACATCATATCAGCAGAAAAATTCTCCCAAACAACTACCTACCCACACTATAGTCCTAGCATTTATCTTTTGGGTGCATTTAGACTTGCAGACCCTTTACATCATCATTTTTTTACAAACAGGAAAATAAACCTATTCTATTTCTACCCTTGTTACTCCATGAGACCAGATTAGACTGTTGGCCTCATAGTTTCTCTACCTAAACTAGTATCTGCTAGGATTAAACTGTCTAGCAGATTTCCTCTCTATATTCTAAGACATAAATTGAAAAACAGTCAAGCCAGGATTAGACTGTCTAGCTTGTTGGGCTTTGCAGAAATTAAAAGCAACTAACTACATGCTCACAGACTGAACCTTATTGAGATTTTCCTACCTACCCTATTCTAACTAGACTATTTACAAGTCTAGCTTACAAACATT
This sequence comes from Pinus albicaulis, assembly GCA_034641835.2. Classification (NCBI taxonomy): domain Eukaryota; kingdom Viridiplantae; phylum Streptophyta; class Pinopsida; order Pinales; family Pinaceae; genus Pinus; species Pinus albicaulis. The sequence goes on along the minus strand of JAXQQM020079177.1, from coordinate 122,464 downwards.
GTCTTCCAATGCAACCAATCCATCAAGTGATCCCATGACTAGTATTTCTTGCTCAACTCTTTGAGCATGCTGGATAGGTAGGGTTGCTCCCACTCTTTTCGTTCCACAACAGCAGCTACAAAAAATTTTCTTGCTGTCTGCAACACACTTCTCAAAAAGACCCTTGATCCTTCTTCAAATGTGTGCAGGAAATGAACATAAGGATCATGAAATGATACATGGTTATGAATATCTGGCAGGCAGGCTTCAACCAGGATTTCCTCTTCTTCCACTGGATCAAGAAAAGACTCTCTTGAGAAACAGAATCTCCCTCATCTTCTTCATTTTCTGAACCGGAGGACTCATCATATATGGCAGTGTTGTCCTCTTGGAGCTCTGGGATGTTCTGATCAGGTGGGTCGAGCTCTGTGAAGAGATCCATGTATTCCTGAGCAGGGGTTTGATCTATTGCTCCCTCTTCTTCAAGAGAAAACTCCTTGCTTTCAAACTGCTCAAAGGTCTCTTCCTTGTTTTCCTCTTCATCTTCTGAGATGAAAGGTTGCTGACCTCCAATCATGTGAGAAACATTACTGATGAGTTGTAATGGAGTGAAGCAAAGATCTAGAGATCCTTCACCCTCTTCTGCACTCTTAAAGCTTTCTTCATCAATATCATAAATAGCCTGCATTGGCTCATTACTCTCTGGAAGTAAAGGGAACTGATTTTCCTCCCATAAATCTACTAATGATGACCCTGCAAGAACATCTTCTATTTGGAGAACATCATCATCAGATGGATCAAAAATAGGAAAACCATGAATATAAGCAATGCTTCCAACCAGACATATTGGATTATCAGCAGATTTTTCTTCACTCTGATTTACATGTGAGCTTTCCATCTCTGTACAACAAATCTCATCAGATGAATGGACAAGAATGTCTGATCTGTAAAAAAAATCAAAGGTTGGCTATCCATTGATGATCTGATCTATTTCTTCTTCTATCAAAGGGGAAGATGGTCTTGTGTTCCTTTGTGCAGAAGTGCAACAGTTCTCTGTTTCCTTTGAAGACTGGATTTGAGGCAGAATGTCCTCTGAAGCCTCAACTGTAAGGGATGGTGGATCAGCATCTAAGTTTTCAGGAATATCTTGAGGAATGTCTACGGTCTCTTGAATTTTTTCTTCCTCAGCTGATTCATCCATATTCTTGTGATAGCTAGGATGCATATGAAATTCTTGAATGGCTGATAACAGATCTTTAGGATGCATATTAACCAAATCCTCATCCATATCTAACAAGTATTGTATGAGATTCTGAGATTGATCATAACAATCCCATGATAAGGATGGAGATTTTCCTTTATAATTAATGTAAAATACTTGGTGCATGTCTCTTAAAGGTTCTAACCATTCATACCAGACCCTAGATTTTCCTTCTAATGTTGCCATGAACATTTTCATTAGGCTGTCTTCATGCCATTCAACTTTTAATTTCCACACATGTATATGAAACATGATGAGACGTAACAAGGGGTCATCAACGTTTTCACCCTGAAAGGTAGGCAGGTTTTCTAACCAGTCCACTTCAGGCATTTTGTGTGGGAATCTAGGGATATGCTCCCTACTCATTGGGGCATATATTCTCTATATGCATGGAAGCATGTTTGTAAATCAGAAAGAGGTCACGGTATCTTCTCAACCAGTTCAGAGTCTTCTACCAGTGGAGTCATTTGGTCTTCTAGGAGTTATGGAGTGTGGAGTTGCCAGGTGGATGAATTTGACTGTTTGGAGCAGGCTGTTGTCCACCATCAACAATGAGATACCAATCTAACCAGAGGTTCTGGGTCTTTGAGTGCCTAAGAATTTTTTAAGTTGAAATGCATTCAACTTCCTAGCAGAGTCGCCATTATGTTGGGGTTCCCATGTTTTGGCCAGATTGGCAAGACCAAAAGATGAGACAACATCAAACCACTTGGGGCCCTAGGATCTAGCCCTCCTGGACCTAGAGAGGGATATCTCCAGATAAGGCAAATAATGATATATCTTTGAAGCTCAAGATGATGTATTAGGCTAGTTATGAAGCACAAGGGGGGGTTTTAAAATTATTTGGTTGGTTGGTTGTTGGGTTGGTCATGATCTCATAGACTGAGAATGTAATGGAAAGAAAGGAGAAAAATAGCAGGATTTTTCGGTGAAGAGGATAGGTTAAGAATGTGCTATCCATTGGGCTATGGATTCATGAAAGGTAATTACATGCAGACAACTAGCTAATGCTTTCAAAGGGCAAGACATCTACACTAAAGGATCTTTTAGATAGATAATGGAATGGAACGTTAAGGAAAGAAGGTGGAAGAAGGAAAGACACCCAATTGCTGTCTATAGATCAGGTTAGAGGTCATTTAACTCCAGACTTGCTTTGACATACTCATAGGCAGCTTTTAATGGAGGGACAAAGGGGCAGCTTATAGATCAGACCAGAGGTCATTTAACTCCAGGTCTACTTTAGCATGCTCCAAGGGAAAACAGAGATAATTTTTAACAGAGCTAGGGTCTATAGATCAGAGAAGGACTTTTAACCTTCAATGCTTTGACACCAGCAAGAATATCCAAGCAGAAAACCCCAAATTCATACATCAGCTAGTAGCATATGGAACCGCTACACTGGTTAAATTAGCTGAATTTACTCTTAGATTCACTATCAGCAAAAAAAATTAAAGGTAAGGAGAGCATAAACATAGGGTACCTAAAAAGGGTAAATCCTATGCCAGATTTCTGATGCAAGCCAGAAGGCCAATGAACAGCATGAAAATGTAATAAAATAATAAGATAAGAGAAACATCACCCGTAGTAATAGACCATGATCCTGTGAAATTTTCTTGATTAATTAATGCAAAACCAGTCACACACACTGAGCTCAATGGCTGATTACATTCCAACTTTCTCCTCCCAGCCTACTACATTACAAACTACTCTGCTACTCCCTCCCAAGACTATTCTAACAGTCAAACTGAATCCCTCTAACAGCAATCGGCAACAACCGAACAACAACCCTTACAATGAGTTTCTTCATGAATTTTATAGTTGAAAAGAGGCTGAGGAGGTAGATGGAAAGCTAAATGTAGTATTAAAACCTGGAAGAGGAAGAGGGCCGAGACCCCATTCTATTTTAAATTCTGGGCATTTATCTCTGGTACTCTTTGGATGATGGAGTGGTCTTTGTCATGCTGCAATTTACTCCAGGTATGTCTTTGATGTACTTGTTGTAGCCTTTCGCAGAATTCTGGTGAATAAACCGAGGTGGATAGACAACTGTGAGGTCTGCCATACTGCATAACTAATGCACTGGTAGCATAGGACTGTTGTCAGGGCGGAAATTTCCTCAGGGACACGAAAAAGAATGAAGACGGTATGAGCACTTTGTCCTATGTGGAAAGAAAATTCTACTGATGGTTACACTGATACATATTGTTTTGTGTGCCCTGGGCCTTCTGTATGATCCATGAGGTCTTCAATTTGATATTTCACCTTTAAATTACTAACTCTAGACTTCAAAAATCTCTGATTACTGGCTTTAAATTCTCTAATCTTTCACTGATACTCTTTGTCGCTTCCACGATTTCCTCTGACTATGAAATCTGTGCTTTAATGGCCCTAGAGAGGTTTGACAGACTTTAACCCTACTCCTTTAACGAAATTCATGTTGTGGCACCTTCCCAAGCCTTTCTCCATAATTTCAGCTCCTGAAAATGGTCCTTTCCTTTGTTCTCTGTAACTGTAACGTAGACTATGAATCATGGAAGATTTCAGCCTACGTGTAACCCTGCAAAACACGTAAACACGTTAAGGAAACAATGCATGGGAAGGCGGATACAGTGGGGATAGCGAGAATGACAGCGCAGTGTGGCGAGAAGGTGGAACAGTGCGGGGTGATGGTGAAAGCGCAGCGAAACAGTGGAACATGGTGAAAGTTGGTGAAATGGAGCGGGTTCTAATGCAAAACATTGATATTGGGTCCTTTGAATGCAATATAAACGACGAACACACGTGGAATAATGACGTGGCGGGACCGTTCAACGGCGGGACATGTAGTTAATCTAGACTGTCCGATATCAGGAGGAGATAGATGGTGGAAAACGTAGCAGAGGGCGACGGATGGTAGGCCAGGGGTACGGTTTGCCTTGGTTAACTCCCATGAAACTTCGTGGCGCGATCACCATTAGCTGGATAGCTCTAGATCGGATGGTGTACGCACATATCGCATCAGGTCTGCGACCAAACTATAACGTGCGATGGAGGGTGTTCTTTGAACAGTGTGCCGGGCCACGCGTCATGCGGTGAGCGGAATCGCTCCGAAATGAGAAATATCGCCTGCCCTCCTAAGGTGGTGCGATGGAAACTGGAAGTTTTCTGCACGGTGTTTTGGCATGGGGACCATCGGGGTGGGTGAACGCGGACCATTGATCGGCGGGTTGAATGAAAGCTTGTGATGCGATCAGAGGGGCAAACGGAGTGGGCCACAGGCGCTATGGAGCTTGCGACGATCATCCGATCTGTATAGATCAACAGCTCAAAACGCTCCCGATACACATTTGCGATAAGCGCCTTTCGGGTTAGCATCCGGTTCTAGTGCCTAGGTCACATGGGAAACGGTTTTAGGGGGCTGGCCGAAGGGGGCTAGGCCTGTCCTAAGGTGGGAAATGGGTTTTTGGCCCATTTTTAGTGCATTTCAAGGCCAATGAAGGGTAACGATAAGGGAAAAAGGGGAAATAAAACCCAACCAGGGGTATGTGTAGGATTTAAAGGGGATTTTGGGAGGATTTAGAAGGTAAAAAAGGTGAGCTTTAACAAAGGGGAAAAATGGTTGAAAAGGGACATTTTGCAGGGATACAAGGGATAAATGAAGGCCTTTAGGAGCATAATTTTTTGCAATCAGAGAGGCTTTATAATGGGAATCAGCAGTGAGGATTTAGAAAAGGATAAAGGCATAAGGAGGCTTCAAGGATGATGTGTTTTCAGAGGAAATGCATTCCTTGAAGGCTCAAAAACATTTTAGCCCCCTGTTTGCCTGTCAAAACTTTATAGGGGGCCAACAGTCACTTCCAAGGATTGCGTTATTTCTGCAGTAGCTGCAGTAGCTGGGGTTGCATCTTCCTATTTTTCTTGTTTCAAAGAAGGAGGAGTCTATTTCACTCTGGGAGATCTATTGATGAAGGCCTAGGGAAAATTAGTGTATTGTTTTTCCATTTCAGATCATATTTGATCTTTCTTTATTCAATGTTGTTGGGTACAACGTTATTTTCTGCAGAGCTACTTTTATTGTTGTTATTTTGTCGGAAACCCTTTTCGGGGCATTCCGAGGTGCTTGTAAAAGAGGTTTAACCTCTCATTTATGATTCCATGCTTAATGAAAGCTCTAGATATGTATTAAACCATATTTTTCTGTAGATTCTATAATAAAAATAATGTTGTTGCAGTCTCTGGCATTTCTATTTTATGAAGCAGTGGGATTGTGGTGCTTTTATGCATATATGAGCTGGAGAGATCTGTTTAGAGTAGCTAGAGTGATTTTTTTCTAATTCCATTCTTTATTTAAGCTAAATACAGCATATATTAGAGGATCCAAGTCTTGGTCTACATTATTTTTGCACTGATTTCCTTATACAGCGTCCTCATTGGAGATATTGCAGAAATTTCAGAAAAGGAATATTACAGTGGTATCAGAGCTCTGCTCTTAGCTCAACTTGTGGGGGGGGGGGGATTTAGGGATTTATCTTCAGCATGGAGAAGGAAGACATCTCAAATATAGTACTTCAAACCCTGTAGAACATTGCAAGGGATGTTAAGGAGATGAGGCATGAAGAGGACTCTTTAGGGTTTTTCCATGAGGCAAGCACCAGCACTGCAAATGGCATGGGGCATTCAACTGTATCACAATTCTCCACCATGCCTTCATTTCTAACTGGAGGAGATAAGGAGGGCACTATGGGGGAATATTTTTAAGAGTATGAACTCCAGTCTCAAAGGTTCAAGGAGCACTTGAGCTTTCAGGAGTTTTGCCGGATCAAGGATGAAAGGAGGATTGATCCTCATCAAAAGGAGGATAAATTTATGCAGGGATCAGCCCTATAGCACAGTATGTTAGGGTTCTTCTTGCCCACATTTTATGGGACACCTAAGTGCATAGCAAAAGCATGGGTGGAGAAGTTGGACACATACTTCCAGCTCAACAAGGTTTCTAAGATAGAAGCCATCAAGATAGCTGTGTTGCTCCTAGAAGGGGAAGCTAAAGATTGGTGGTTTCATGGACTGACCACACTTGGGCATCATCATATCACTTCACACTTAGCTTTCACCAAGAAGCTAGTGGAGAGGTTTGATCCAATGGATCCGGAAGCTCACTTTGCCAAGATAACCAAGCTCAAGCTGGAGGGAGATCTTGAGGATTATATTGTTAAGTATTTGCAGCGTTCAGTGATGGTATCCAACCTCACTATGAACAGGAAGGTATGCATGTTTTTGAATGGGATGGCTGAACCATTACAAGGGTTGGTCAAGTATACCAAACCAACCACACTCCTTGAAGCTGTGGAGAAATCTAGATATCTACAACACATCATGCCTAGGGCAAGAACCTTTTTGCAGCAAAATACTCACTCAAAACCAAGGGAAAAAATCCATGCTCAGGATTTGGAGGGGAAATGTGTTACAGGAGGGACACATCATGTCAAGACCTTCTCCAAGAAGGATGCCAGCGTTGTACAATCCATGGAAGACTTTGCTCCAAGAGGGGGAGATGTTGCAGCGTTAAGAGGAGTCCCAAAGTATCTAACCTTGAGGGTGAGAGGCACCATCATGGGGCAAAGAGTTTTTGTATTGATAGATAGTGGAGCCACTCATAATTTTATTGATGCATAGCTGGTACATAGGAGAGGAATTCCCATGGAGGAGTTTGAGGGATTTTCAGTTTTGGTCCCAGGAGCTATGACCCTGCAATGTGCCAAGTATATTCAGGCACTAACCATTACTATGGGGACCTATACATTGACAAACCACTTATTTGTGGTAGATATTCCAGACACCAATTTCATATTGGGAGTCTAGTGGTTAATCACTCTTGGGAGAGTTACCACTAATTGGAGAACCTTGGAGATGGAATGGACTAGAGGGGAGGATGGCCAGCAACAAAGAATCAAGGGTATAAACACATATCCCCCCCAGGTTGTTTCAGCACATAGGATGGAGGCAAAACTGCATAGAGGGGATGTTGAATGGGAAGTGGAGCTACATATATCAGAGGTGAAGGGAAAGGACTCACTAGTGCATCCAGATGTTCAGTCTCTTTTGGACTGGTATTCTACAGTATTTGGGGATATCCCACCAGGGAGACCTCCTGACCGAGGGTTTGAACACGCCATTGAGTTGGAACAAGGGGTCCAAGTAGTAATCACCACTCCTTATAGGCATCCCAAGGCTTATAGGGATGAGATTGAAAGATATATCCAAGAGTTGCTAGCGCTAGGACACATCCAGCCTAGTACTAGTCCTTTTGCTTCCTCGGTGGTTTTGGTAAAGAAGAAAGATGGCACATTGAGGATGTGAATTGATTATAGGGCCTTGAACAAGAAGACTATGAAGAACATGCACCCTATACCCACGATCGATAAACTCATGGATGAGTTAAGGGGATCCAAATACTTCTCCAAGATTGATTTGAGTTCCGGGTATCATCAAATCAAGGTGAGGGAGCAAGATATCCCCAAGATAACGTTCACATGTCATTATGGGAATTTTGAGTTTCTGGTAATGCCCTTTGGATTGACTAATGCTCCAAAAACTTTCCAATCCTGCATGAACCACATCTTCCGTGGTCATTTGAGAAATTTTGTATTGGTCTTCTTTGATGATATTCTTATCTACAGCCGCACTTGGTAGGAGCACTTGCATATTGAGACAGTCTTACATATCCTCAAGGAGCATCAATTCTATGCCAAGCTCTCCAAATATTAATTTGGCCTCATAGAGATGTTGTATTTGGGGCATATCATAGGACTGGATGGAGTGAGGGTACATGAGGAGAAGATCCAGGCTATCAAATATTGGCCTGAACCCAGGAATGTTACAGAACTCAGAGGGTTTGTGGGCATATGCACTTATTACCAGAAGTTTGTGAAAGGATTTTCACAACTAGCAGCACCACTCATAGACTTGACAATGAAGGGAGCTTTCCATTGGACACCTACAGCACAGAGGGATTTTGATAAGCTCAAAGAGGTAATGAGTAGTTGTCCTGTTTTTGTTTTACCAGACTTTTCGCAACCTTTTGTGCTAGAATGTGATGCGTTAGGTGAAGGTATTGGGGTAGTCTTGATGCAAGGAGGACATCATATAGCCTTTGAGAGCAGGAATTTGCTCCCTCATGAGAGGTTATACCCCATCTATGATAAAAAAATGTTGGCTATCATGCATGCATTAGCCAAATTTCGGCAATACTTGGTGGGAAATAAGTTCAAGGTAAAGATTGATCACAACAATCTTAGATTCTTCCTTGAACAAAGACAACTCTAGGAGAGACAACAGAAATGGATGAGAAAAATCCAAGCTTACGATTTTGACATAGAATATGTCAAAGGGAAGAGTAATATAGTAGTTGATGCACTATCTAGGAGGCCTACAGCACTATCCTTGAGGGGAATGGACGCAGATTAGAAGGCTCAACTCTTAGTTGAGTATTCCAAAGATGAATTTGCATGTGAGATACTTGATGGGGTGGTATCGGATGAAAGGTTTAGAGTAATGGATGAGGTTATCTATTACAAGGATCGGATCTACTTGGCCAAGAATTCTAAGCTCAAGGAGAAGATCTTATTGGCCTCACATGATTCACCACTTGCCGGGCATCAAGGTTTCACAAAGACTTACAGATCTTTCAGAGAGATATTCTCATGGAAGTGTCTCAAGGAGGATGTGCTCCGGCATATCAGGGAATGCACCAATTGCCAATAGAATAAGGGAGAACACACTCACCCTGCTGGATTTTTGCAGCCACTACCTATTCCAGATGGGAAGTGGGAAAGTATCTCTATGGACTTCATCATCGGCTTACCGATAGTGCAGGGTAAGGACTGTATATTTTTTGTTGTTGATATACTAACAAAGTACTCTCATTTATTTTCCATTTTTGCACATTATACTGCTTCACAAGTAGCTGAGCTCTTCTTCAGAGATGTATTTTGATTCCATGGTCTCCCTAGGACCATAGTGAGTGATCGAGACAACCACTTCATGGGTGGCTTTTGGAAAGAAATTTTCCGATTAGTGGGGACTGATTTGACTCCAAGTACTAGCTATCACCCCAAACTAATGGACAGACCGAGATAGTGAACAAGTGGCTAGAAGGCTACTTGAGGAACTATGTGGCAGGGCAACAGAAAGCTTGGTTGTGTTGGCTCCACTTGGGAGAGTATTGTTACAACACTACTCACCATATTTATATTGGCATGACTCCATTCCGAGCCTTATATGGGTATGAGGCACTTTCATTTGTTGATGTTATGTTTGGGGCAAGTAAAGCTCCAAGGGCAAGGGATTGGATTCGAGAGAACCAAGACATACTCAGGGCACTCAAAGATAACATTGCCACTGCTCAGAACCAGCAAAATATGTATGCAGACCGTGGCCAGATAGAGAGACAGTTTGAGGTGGGAGATCTTGTCTACATACGTCTCCAGCCTTAAAAATAGTCCACACTCAAGGAGAAGGGAGCTGAGAAGCTCAAACCACGTTTCTATGGGCCATACAGGGTGGTCAAGTGTATCGATAAGGTAGCATATGAGCTGGAGCTTCCTAAGGGGAACAAGATCCACAATATCTTCAATGTCTCTTGCCTCAAGAAGGCCATTGGGAGGAATGTAGTTGCCAACATGGAACTCCCCCCTATTGATGATGAGGGTCACTTAAGCTTGCAGCCAGAAGCAATCTTAGACACAAGGGAGAGGTAACCGAGAAACAGAGTCATCAAGGAATATCTGATTCGATGGAGGAATCTACCAGATGAGGATGCCACTTGGGAGGGAGAGAAGATCTTGCAACATCCTTCTTCACTGTTGCTTATGGGCAAACAAATTTTGAGCGGGGAGGACTGTAATATTCCCACTTAACTACTGCTGCTTGGAATATTATAACTGCTCCATTTTTTAAATAAGAAGCAGGAAAGGAAATAAAAAAATATCCCAGTGTGAAAAGGGATTGAAGTAGGAGGACAAAATAAAGCCTCTTTGGTGTGAAAGAGGGAAAAATCAATGATCTGGCTACATTTGACCAAGTCAACAACGTCGTCACAAGAGGAGGGAAAGCTACTGGGGCAGCGCAGTTTTGAAGGAGGAAACTTCTCAAGGAAGTCACATCACCTATGAGTGGGGCCCGGGATAGGAAAGCTCACCAAGGATAAGAAGGGGGAGATAGAAGCAAACGATTCATTCATTCATTCATTCATTCATCTTGTCTCAATCTCATGACTGATTGCAAGCTTCATCTTTTTAGCCAGAGTTGCAGCATTTTTTAATGCAAAGGGATTCTCATGCGGGAATTCTATCTTCACCATTGGTATAGATGATTGGGAGATCTAAGGAGGAGGTCCTGAGTTCAATTCTCATCATTTATCTTGAGGGAAACCATTCTCCATCCTATATAGTGCAATCACTTCTAAGGATTTCGTTATTTCTGCAGTAGTTGGGGTTGCATCTTCCTATTTTTCTTGTTTCAGAGAAGGAGGAGTCTATTTCACTCAGGGAGATATATTGATGAAGGCCTTGGGCCAATTATTGTATTTTTTCCATTTTAGATCATATTTGATCTTTATTTATACATTTTTGTTGGGTACAGCGTTATTTTCTGCAGAACTACTTTTATTGTTGTTATTTTGTCGGAAACCCTTGCCGGGGCATTTCGAGGTTCTTGTAAAAGAGTTATAACCTCTCATTTCTGATTCCATGCTTAATGAAAGCTCTAGATATGTATTAAAATATATTTTTTTGTAGATTCTATAATAAAAATAACGTTGTTGCAATCTCTGGCATTTCTATTTTATGAAGCAGTGGGATTGGGGTGATTTTATGCATATATGAGTTGGGGAGATATGTTTAGAGTAGCTAGAGTGATTGTTTTCTGATTCCATTCTATATTTAAGCTAAATAAAACATATATAAGAGGATCCAAGTCCTATTCTGCATTATTTTTGCACTGGTTTCCTTATACAGCGTCCTCATTGGAGATATTGCAGAAATTCCTAAAAAGGAATATTACAACCTTCGGGATTCTGGATTGCCAGATCAAATATTTACCCATGTGACTACAGCAACACACTATTGGGATTCCTAACCGTCGGATGTGGTTACTGCTATTATGAAGGTAAATCCTCTCTATGAACAGAGACGATCCCTCTAGCCCTAGGGTGGGTCTAGAAACAAAAGGACACGTTAAAGTGTTGCTTCCTAGTTAATGAATGAAAAAAATATATGGTAGACTGACCTACCTAGAATCCAACGATGTTGTTGTTGTGGAAAGAGTAGTAGCCTTTCGCTCCTGCCTTGGCAAATCACAATCCGTTCTCTGTTACACACGGATACCTGCACATAGAACAAGAAACAAGAACAACATACGACATAATAGTTTCACTCATAACTATTAGCCAGTCAAATAAGGCTAAACATATCGCATCAAACAAACATCGTAACACAATAATGGAACCAAATAGTAGTCATGTATATAAATGAATAGAAGGACGAGTACAACCAATGCTTTGACGTCACGGTTTCCTCCAGCGGGGTTCAAGCAAAGCACATCTCACATGCATGTCAGGGAATTCGAACGGGATGAATACATGGTATCAAGCTCTCTTAGAATTCATGGACTCAAGCTTCTTCAATGTAATTCCTTCTTATTCTATATTCTCTAGTAATTCAGCTATAGTATGTCTGATTCTCCAAGTTCAGCTATTCAGCCGTTCAACTAGCTTGTACTATGAGAGATAGTTTCTTTTATAAGGGAAAAGTAGGAGGTTAGGATCCCTAAAATGGTAGGAGGGAGGCCTATCCTTTAGGGAGTTCCCATAAGATGTGGAAACCATAAACCTAAAGGAGGGAGTCTATGGTTTATCAGTTCAACCACTCACAATGACTCATCTTCGAGGTGGTTGAAGTGGAATCTTCACTTCTATTTTTTTTTTTAAATCCATAAACAGCTTGGCACGAGTGCTTAACTAGCACATAGCACCAACTGGAGCAGGCCCAATGTTACTTTTCCAGCTCGACGTGGGGATGTAACTGGACACTCGCACCAAGGCAAAACAAGGGTTTTTACTGCTCTGCTCAAGGAATTGTCAACAGAAGGAATAATTCTCTCAGGTAAAGGGATGCAATGATGGTCTTTGAAACACTTGACACTGCTTATTGTTCACAGAAATGACCCTCCAATGTGTGAGTTGGGGATTGCAGGGACAGTGACAAAATGTTGTGTAACAGATGCCCCCTAAAGCATGAATTCCGAGGGAGAGGGAGGGGTGAAATGATTTATGAGAACGCGTTCGAACCAAACACTGCTGTCAGAAAACCTACAATTAAAAATACAACTGATATATCTGATACATGAACATGTGGTATAAATGGTAGAAACTAGTTCTGGTGATGGTGGAACTGCTCAGAACAAGTAAAGGTCAAGAGGCTAGCTAACAAGACCACACATTGCAGATGTTCCTCAAGAATGGGTAAAACAACCAATTGAAGGCGTATGATCAACCAAGCAGATGGTGACGGTGGAATGAGAAAACCAAGGCTCATCCGGCAAAACATGTTGATAAAATGGCAATCACGAGGTAATGGTTTCATTTTTACACAAGCTTGAAACAAAGATAAATTGTGCTTGAAGTTGGTTTCATTTTTACACAAGCTTGAAACAAAGATAAACTATGCTTGAGAAATTTTGCGTGCCCCCAGCATGGTGACTCAATTCGAGGTACATTCCCCCCAAGCTTCAGCCCATGCACCTGAGTAAACAGATGGAGGGAGTGAAGGTTCAGTTACAAGATCAAGTGAAAGACTCAACTAGGATTTGACGAGATCTTATCAAAGACTCAAATTAAACATGGAACCTATTTCATTTTTAAACGAGGTTGACATATTAAAAGAACTATCCTCATGACTGAATTCATTTTTTAACGAGGTTGAAATAGCAAATGAACTATCCTCATAAGGACCTTGTTTCATTTTTTAACGAACTTGACACAAGAAAAAGAACTATGCTCTGATAAGCTTGTTTCATTTTTTAAGGAGCTTGACACAAGAAAACAAACTCAGCTCTAAGAACCTTGTTTCCTTTTTATGGAGCTTGACACAAGAAAATTAACTATGCTCCGAAGACCTATTACCATGTCAAACAAGAAGTCATGGCTTCCAAGAAGGTCTCATCTGACGGGAGAACAACATCTTGGAAATCAGGACCCAATGCCCCCAGCACACGATGCACAATAACACTATCACTGAATGCGGGCATGGGACAGGTAGCCACATGATTAACCTGCAGCGGGGAAGATAGAACTGGTGGATAAATATCTGGAAGAGACGATGTCGGGCCAGCTACTACATCAGGACCAAAGAATGAAAGATGATCAATGGTGATGATCCGACCTTCATGTGGAAAACAAATCACACAAAAGAGGGAAGAGACAAGTGCACTGATGGCATAAGAATAGTCTCACCCCAAGAGTAAATCGAAAAACAAGGGGCCTAGAACAACCATCACATCTATATAGACATTTTTCCCTCCCCAGTGGAGTCGCCAATTTGTTATGAAGGTAAATCCTCTCTGCGGATAGAGACGATCCCTCTAGCCCTAGGGTGGGTCTAGAAACAAAAAAACATGCTAAAGTGTTGCTTCCTAGTTAATGAATGAACAAAATATATAGTAAACTAACCTACCTGGAATCCAACGCTATTGTTGTTGTGGAAAGAGTAGTAGCCTCTCACTCCTACCTTGGAAAATCATAATCCGTTCGCCGTTACGCTTTGATACTTGCACATAGAACAAGAAACAAGAACAACATATGAAATAATAGTTTGACTCATCAATATTAGCTAGTAAAAGAAGGCTAAACGTATAGCATCAATCAAACATCATAACACAATAGTGGAACCAAACAGTAGTCTCGCGGTCTCCTCTAGCGGGGTTCAGGTGAAGCGCATCTCACATGCACGTCAGGGAATTCGAACGAGATGAAGACACGGACTCAAGCTCTCTTAGAAGTCATAGGCTCAAGCTTCTTCAACATAATTCCTTCTTATTCTATCTTCTCTAGTAATTTAGCTATAGTATGTCTGATTCTTCAAGTTCAGCTATTCAGTTGTTCAGCTAGCTTGTAATAAGAGAGATAGTTTCTTTTATAGAGGAAAAGGAGGAGGTTAGGATCCCTACAATGGTGGGAGGGAGGCCTATCCTTTAGGGAGTTCCCATAAGAGGTGGAAACTATAAACCTAAAGGAGGGAGTCTATGGTTTATCAGTTCAACCACTCCCAATGACTCATCTTCGAGGTGGTTGAAGTGGAATCTTTGCCTCTATTTTTAAAAAACATTCCATAAACAGCTTGGCGCAAGTGCTTAACTAGCACAGAGCGCCAACTAGCGTAGGCCCAGTGTTACTTTTCTAGCTCGGCGCAGGGGTGTAACATGCTACTCACACCAAGGCAAAACAAGGGTTTTTACTGCTCTGCTCAAGGAATTGTCAACAGAAGGAATAATGCTCTCAGGTAAAGGTATGCAATGATGGTCTTTGTAAGGCATGGCACTACTTATTGGTCATAGAAATGACCCTCCAATGTGTGAGTTGGGGATTGCAGGGATAGTTACAAAATGATGTGTAACAACTGCGTTGGATAGCTAGATCTATAGCATTTTACCATGAGCACCACTAGTTTACTATGACATTTTTCATACATTTTGAGGTCAGATGACCAATGTGTCTTGGGCACTATTGGTACCATTTCGTGACTCATTTTTTTACCTAAAAACTTCATTTTATCCATCATTTTCCTCATTTAACATTCATAAATCTCTCATACCCCTTTGAAACTGATTAATATAATGCCATTATTATTATTTTTACATTGGAATTAATTTTAGGAATTTTTGTGTAAAAACTAGGATTTTTCAAAAAATTATAGGTTTTCATAACTTCCTGTAATGGCTTTACGTTCTGACACGTTCCATCACAGGTTGGCAAAATCGAAGACTGAGAGCCTATTCTTGAATGTACAAGGATGGTGAAATATCTATCCACCTCCAGATTCAAAATCCACAGGTGGTTGGTCAACGCTGGTCAACCTCATCCATTTCAGCAGAAAATCCTGAGAAATTAATGAAAAGACTTGATATTTTTCTTGTAAAAAGAGATCTAAACTAATTCGACTCCTTTGGGAAGTCAGTTAGGATTTTGAGGAATATGAATGGCCTCTTTTTGTTATGTAATTCAATGATAAATAGTTAGAAAAAAAATATTGAATGCTAGACACAAGACATGAGACAATACGTGACAAGCTTCAAATTTTGATTTATGTAACTGGCTTTCAGACTTAATATAGAGATTCAGTTATTCATGGTGTTATAGTTCATCATTTTCTTCATCTTAGTTATCTCATGTGTGCTTGAAAAGTGTGGAGGGCCCCCACTACAACGTTGGTACACTTTCTTTGTGTTTTTCATTTAAATTTGCATATTCAAATCTGATAGTACATTTCTATTCTTATGCTGCAAGTTCATGAATCAGAATTAAAAGTTGTGTTTACTATTTCATTTATCATTTTTGTTTAATGGTCATGGTTATAATTGCAGAATTCAACTAGTAGTCTAATGACTGAACCTTGTAAGAGGATTTAGCTATTGATTGACTTCAAGATTATTGCCTTGCTTTCTGTTTTGAATGAGTATGATTGATGAGTGTGTTGGTTTAAGACTTAGAAGAGATAATTGATTTTAGTGTGTTAATATAAGAATTTGGAAGAGGTTCTATGAATTGAGTCCTTGTAAAAGAACTAGAATCTCATACAAACCATAAGAACTCTGTTTTTAGGAGATTAAATTTGTTTTGTTTTAGAAGGTGTTAAAGTGTGGAAGGAGACAAAGAACAATCTTTTGTAAGAGAGTATTGAATCCTAATACACTAAACCCTCATTTAGGAGACGAAATCATTCTAGATCTATATATTTTAGATAAGTACCTCTAAGTGTACCTACTGAGATTGATAAGAAATTGAAGCCTAATCTAAACTAGTAGATTGGCCCAAAAATTTTGGCGTTGTTGCCGGGGAGGTGCAACTAGAAGGATTTTTCTTTTAAAAAAAACAAAAACATAGAATTAGTTTCAATTCTTAATTTTGTTAAGCCATGATTCTTTATGTCTATACCTAGGGATGAAAAAGGCGAATTTATAAAAACCCCCCATCCAAAAACTAACCCACCATTAGGAGCAGAAAATTTAGAGAAGGTTGAATTTACAACACCAAATGGAAAAGTTACTATAGAAGAACTTGAGGAAAAAAAAAAATCAAGCCAAAGACTTACTCTTATTGAAAGACAAATCCTTTTGGCTTATGAAGCAAAGAGAAAACATATACATGAATCTTCTATAGTAAGAGAAAGTGGTAAAAGAACCCAACAACCTCTTCTTGAAAAAATTGACCTTGAAAAGCCTCAAGAGAAAGAGAAATTAGAACAACATACCAAAATGGCTAAGGAATGAGGAGAATCAACAAGAGGACCTACTGCAGAACAAATAAGAGAATATGAGAGACAACAAGAAGAAAGGAGAAGACAAATATAACTTGAACAAAGACAAAAAGAACATGAGAAAAAACAAAGAAATGATCAAAATCGAAACCCAAGAGAGGAAGAGGAGTTAACATTTAAATTTCCTATTCAAGAAGAAAACAATGATGAAGAAATTAAAATGAAAAATATACCCCCATTTGTATTACCAAATTTTTATGGCATGGTATCTAAAGACCCTGATTCATTTTTATTTGAATTTGATATAGTATGTCGAACCTATGGGTATACAGATGATGCACACAGACTTAGACTCTTTCTTTCCACATTAAAAGCATCAGCAGTTAAGTGGTTTATGGGATTAGGTGAACATACAGTGACTGATTGGAATGGTATGAGGCAAATCTTCTTAAAAATGTATCAACCTTACTATCGATCAAAAGATTCCAAAGATGACATTTTTCGAATGAATCAACAAGAAGATGAAACTTTAGAAGAATACTTGGAAATATTTGCATACAATCTGCAAAAATCAAAGCATAGAACCATGTCTATTGATATTATTCGAACAATATTCTTAAAAGGCATCCGAGAAGAATATTTAGATGACCTTAACCTAATGGGTAAAGGTGATATCTCTCATTTACCCTTTGATGAGATTGCAGACTTATGTGAAAAGTATCCTAGAAGTAAAGCAAGGAATGGAGAAAGAACAATGACATCTAAAGCCACTAAATCTTCCACATCAAGTGTTACAAGAGCTTAAATAGGAAACCTATTTGAATACTTTAAAATAGACCTATTAAGTACCTTAGGAAATCAAATAGATATGCTAAAAACAAAGAAGAAACAAGAAGAAGAAGACCAATTAATGGTTTTGTTCTGTCCAAACTGCAGAAAAATACCTGCTTTGAAGGAATGTCCTTTAGACAGTGTTCAGGTTTGTGCATTTTATACAGAAAAGCATGATATTTTTAATTGTTCTAAGATGAAGGTTTTGTAGAATTACAATTTGGAAGCTAATGCAGAAATGGGGAACTTATATTTCATGGGAGCTAGAAGACCATGGAAAATGAGACCTCCAGGTATGTTTCAAACTCCAAATTTACAATTTCTTGCACATTATCAAATGCTAATTCAAAATTCTTGGAACATTCCAATGCCTTGGTAAAATTGATCTAATCAGCAGCAACAAGCTTATCCACAACAAGGATGGAAAGGATATCCATATCCTCAACAACAAATTCCTTCACAATATCCTCAACCATATCAGCCATATCCTCAACCATATCAGCAATACCCTCAACAATATCCTCAATAGCTAGTTTTTTATCAACCAAAAAATCCTCAACAAACAATAACTGCTCCTCCACCAATAAATCCACCACCATTGCAACTACCTTATAACCATCCTCCTAGACCTACTCAAATACCTTCTCAACCTATAGCTAACCCAAATAATAGGGTAGACAGACCAGCATATAGTGTAGATGAGGGAACATCTTACCCAATTCTACCTCTACAAAACATTGAGCTTAGGTCTGGTCAAACTCTTCAAACAGAATCTCTAGCAGCTACAAAGAAAAAAGAAAACAAGAATGATGAACTTCCAAGCAAACAAGATGATGAAATACAAAACAAAAAAATGAAAACAATGAATCCGCCTCCTTTCTCCTAAGAGATTAATCCAAGCAAAATTACCAATGCTTTTGCCTCAATTTGATGTTCTAGATGAATTAAGGAATGTTTATGTGAAAATTCCATTACTACAGGCAATAAAAGAAATTCCAATTTACACCAAAGCCATTAAAGAATTATGTCTTAAAAATCCTGCAAAGAAAATATTTGATTCACAAACCATTCATGTCATTGGAAATTTAGCTGGACTCATGTCATAAATCTCTCATACCCCTTTGAAACTGATTAATACAATTCCATTATTATTATTTTTACATTGGAATTAATTTTAGGAATTTTTGTGTTAAAACTAGGATTTTTTAGAATATTACAGGTTTTCGTAACTTCCTGTAATGGCTTTACGTTCTGACACGTTGCATGACAGGTTGGAAAAATCGAAGACTGAGGGCCTATTCCTGAATGTACAAGGATGGTGAAATATTTATCCACCTCCAGATTCGAAGTCCACAGGTGGCTGGCCAACGCTGGTCAACCTCAGCCATTTCTACAGAAAATTCTGAGCAATTAATGAATAGACTTGATATTTTTCTTGTAAAAAGGGACCTGAACTAATTCGACTCCTTTGGGAAGTCAGTTAGGACTTCGAGGAATATGAATAGCCTCTTTTTGTTATGTAATTCAATGATAAATAGTTAGAAGAAAAATATTGAAGGCTAGACACAAGACATGAGACAATACATGACAAGCTTCAAATTTTGATTTATGTAATTGGATTTCAGACTTAATACAAAGATTCAGTTATTAATGGTGTTATAGTCCATCATTTTCTTCATCTGAGTTATCTCAAGTGTGCTTGCAAAGTGTGGAGGGCCCCCACTACAGCGCTGGTACACTTTCTTTGTGTTTCTCATTTAAATTTGCATATTCAAATCTAAAAGTACATTTCTATTCTTATGCTACAAGTTCATGAATCAGTATTAAAAGTTGTGTTTACTATTTCATTTATAATTTCTATTTAATGGTCATGGTTATAATTGCAGAATTCAACTACTAGTCTAATGACTGAACCTTGTAAGAGGATTTAGCTATTGATTGACTTCAAGATTATTGCCTTGCTTTCTGTTTTGAATGAGTATGATTGATGAGTGTGTTGGTTTAATACTTAGAAGAGATAATTGATTTTAGTGTGTTAATCTAAGAATTTGGAAGAGGGTCTATGAAATGAGTCCTTGTAAAAGAACTAGAATCTTAGACAAAACATAAGAACTCTGTTTTTAGGAGATTAGATTTGTTTTGTTTTAGAAGGTGTTCAAGTGTGGAAGGAGACAAAGAACAATATTTTTTAAGAGAGTACTGAATCCTAATACACTAAACCCTCATTTAGGAGACCAAATCATTATAGATATATATATTTTAGATAAGTACCTCTAAGTGTACCTACTCGGATTGATAAGAAATTGAAGCCTAATCTAAACAAGCAGATTGGCCCAAACAGGCACAAATTTTGTAAAAACCTATAACTAACTATCTATATGATTTCAGTGTTTTCCTATGTTTATTGTGTAATCATATTTAATGATGTGAATGTTTTCTGTACATATGTTTCAAATGTCTATATAAAACTTGATTAGCCAATGAATCAGTTAATGTGTTAAAATTTCTGGAAATGTTTTGATATTGAATAAAATCAAAGTGTCTTTCCAAAATTCGAACTCTTAGGAACAATCGATGCAGTGTTGGATTTCTAACAGTATAAACACTAGTAAATTGTAATACCACAAGTTGTGAGTCTAGCCTTATTATTATGCGGTTAATACCAAATGAAATGGAATCAGAGAGAAGTTCAATCAACGCGCTATACTCAGCTATATTGTTCGTCAATCTACCAATACAAATCCCTTGAAAACTCACTAACTTGCCATTCAGAGTGAAAATGGCCCACGCTGCAGTGGATAGATTCTACGTATTACGACTAGAACCATCAGCATATCCAACAAAAGGTTCTGAAGATTCAGACATCTGCGATAAAGTGTAAAGCGGATTACTAACATCAAGAAAACTCTAAAAGCAAAATAAGATAGTGAATGCAAATCAATAGCATATATATACAATATAATATAAAATATTACTACGCTCATGATTAAGCATAGTAACGTTTCAAATACAACCCATTTCTAGGTTGTGCTAACAGAATTCCATCATAATCAACTAACTCATAGGCACGCTTAGCAAGAAATATTTTGACAATATAGGGGCCATGCCATAACGGCTAAAACTTTTCTGTACCTATTACATCAGCTTCTTGATCGTAAAGAAGGACCAAGTCGCCCTCTGAGAAAATGAGATGCTGGACATTTTTGTCATATTGTGCCTTTATACGTCTCTTATGCACTTCGTTGGACAATTGGGCTTCACAATGTGTTTCATCAAAATGGATGAGGTTACGGAGATGCGCGTCTTCTTCTGAGGTGTCAGGTAACAAGTCGATTGTGATTTTTAATGATAGTATTTCACATTGGATAGGTAAGATAGCTTCTAGACTATACACTAATTGAAAACGAGTAAGTCCAGTTTCGTTTCTCACCAAGGTTCGATAGGCCCACAAGGAAGAGTAACGGATCAAATGCCAGTTTCTGTTATGAACTCCTATCATTCCTTGAAGCATAAATTTAAGAATCTTGTTGATAGCCTCAACTTATCCATTTGATTGTGGATAATAAGGAGTAGAATTATCATGTGACAATTCTAACTTGCCAGTCAATTCAGCCATCATGTAGTTGCGAAAATGCTTCCCTTTATCTATAACTATAGCCTGTGGGACCCCAAATCATGCAATAACATGATTAAAGAAAAACAATGCAGTTGTTTGTCCTATGTTGTTGAACGTAGGCATTGCTTTGGCCCATTTGGTAAATTATTCTACTGTGACAATAATATAACCATGCCCCCTTGATGAACAAGTGTTACAGGTCATGAAGTCAATACCCCATTTCGAAAATGGTCCCACAGAGACAATAGGATGCATTGGCACTGGCAGTTTACAGGTTTTACAATCAAATATTTGGCACGCATGACATCTTCTGACCGCGATAATACAGTCGCGAAATATGTTTGTCCAAAAGTAACCGGCGCAGAGGAAACTTGTACCATCCAGTCTCTACAAACATCGTTTGAAGACATTTTTCCTATTCATTCCATGACAAACACACAAAGCAAAACCATAGAGATTAGTCCAAGAAACACATTAAACATTGGAACACTCCTAGATTCATCTCAGGAATAAAAGTTGATTGAATTATTGACAAAATACCAAAAGGAATTTGCTTGGGACTATACTGATATGTAGGGAATCCACCCAAAAACTTCCACTCACCATATTTACACAGACACTAATATAAGACCAGTGAGGTAGCCACAGAGAAGGATGAACCCTATGCTTCAGGAAATTGTAAGAGATGAATTGCAAAAGTTACTGAAGGTCAATTTCATTTACCCCATCTCTGACAGCCAGTGGGTCTCTCCATTAGTGATAGCACCCAAGAAAAATGGTAAGTGGAGAATCTGTGTTGATTACAGAGATCTCAATAAAGCAACCCTTAAAGACTATTTTCCATTGCCATTTATTGACCAAGTTTTGGACACATTAGCTAGGAAATCCTCATTTTAATTCCTTGATGGTTTCAATGGTTATAATCAGATCAGAATAGCATTAGAGGACCAAAACACAACAAATTTTACTTGCCCTTGGGGCACATATGCTTACAATGTTTTACCATTTGGATTGTGTAATGCTCCAGCAACATTTCAGAGAGCAGTATTAGCTATTTTTTCTTATCTAGTTCATGATTGTGTTGAAGTATATATGGATGAATTTTCAGTATATGGTAACTCTTTTGATCAATAATTGCAAAACCTTGAGAAAGTCCTGAAAATATGTATAGAAACCAATTTATCCCTCAGTAATGAAAAATATTATATGATGTTAAATGAAGGGGTAGTATTGGGTCATTATGTTTCTTCAGAAGGAATCAAAGTAGATCAATCAAAAATTCAAATTATTGTTAATCTACCAGTACCAAGAACTCAAAAGGATGTGAGAAGCTTTCTTGGTTATGCAAGTTATTACAGGAGATTTATTGAACATTTTAGTAAGATAGTTTTGCCTTTGTTTAAGCTTCTTGCAAAAGATGTATCTTTCAATTGGAATGATAATTGTCAAGCATCTTTTGAAAAACTTAAAGATAAATTATCCACTACTCTCGTTCTAAAAGGACCTAATTGGAATCTACCTTTCCACATCACCACTGATGCATCTCATACAGCAATAGGTGCTTCATTAGGAAAAAAAGAAGAATCTTTAATTTATGCCAATTATTTCATCAGTAAGAATCTAACACCTGCATAAATCAACTACACAGTAACTAAGAAGGAAGTGCTTGCAATTATACATGTTATGAACAAATTTCGTCATTACATAACTGGTTATGAAGTCTTTATTCATACTGATCACTCTGCCATTAGATACCTAATGAATAAACCCATAACTAATGGTAGAGTCACCATATGGTTACTATTATTACAGGAATTTAATATTATAGTGTTGGACAGACCAGGTAAAGAAAACCAAGTGGCAGACTTCTTTTCTAGACTCCACAATCCAGGTGAAGTTGTTCCAGTTGAAGATTCTTTTCCTGATGAACATTTATTTGCAATTTCAATATTGAATCCATGGTATGCTGACTTAGCTAATTATCTCAACAGGAAAAATACCTCCATATTTCAGTTCAAAGGAGAAGAAAAGACTAATCAAGAAAAGTGCCAGATACTCATGGTTTAATGGAGACTTGTTTTATACTGGTTATGATATGATTATTAGGAGATGCATAAGAGATGATGAAATAATTGATATATTAAAATATTTCCATGATGAACCTTGTGGTGGCCATTTTGCAGCTAAAAGAACAGCATTCAAAATCCTCAGTCTTGGCTATTATTGGCCATCAATTTTCAAAGATTCAAAGAAATATGTAAGAAGTTATGACAGCTGCCAATGCATGGGCAGACCAACTGCCTCAGATCAGATGCCACTACAACCTTAAGTACATCTAGAGCCATTTGAAAAATGGGCTCTAGATTTTGTTGGACCCATTAATCCACCTTGTAAGGGTAAAAAGTACATCCTAGTATGTACTGACTATGTAACTAAATGGGCTGAAGCAAAGGCACTTGTCAGGGCAACTAAGAAAACAATGGTCAATTTCCTTTTTGAAGGAATATTTGTCAGGTATGGAGCGCCTAGAGAAATAGTAATAGACCAAGGTACTCAATTTACTTCAATATTGGTTCAAGACATCACTGAAAAGTAAAAAATCAAGCATAGAAGGAGTACACCCTACCATCCACAGGCCAATGGCCAGGTGGAGTCTACAAAAAAAACTCTGGAAGGAATCATCACCAAAAAAGTGGCAATGAATAAAAAGGACTGGGAGGATAAGCTCAAGGATGCTCTCTGGGCTTATAGAATCACATGGAAAGATACAACAGGGTTTACACCTTATCAGATGGTGTATGGTAAAGAGGTAATTCTTCTTATTGAATTTCAATACACACTTACAAGTTGGCTGTAGATTTAGACATTGATCTTAATGAGACTCAAAAAGAAAGGATCATGCAATTGAATTATTTGGATGAAATGAGACAGCAGGAATTGGAAAGAACAATACTTATGCAAAAACAAAGGAAGTAATGGAATGACACACACATCAAAAAGAAACAATTTCAAGAAGGTGAGTGGGCTTTACTTTTTGACTCTAAATTTAAATATCATAAGGCTAATTTTACAACACACTGGATGGGCCCTTATCAAATTGTTCAAGTTTTTGAAAATGGATCAGTAAAACTTAGCACCATTGACCAAGAAGGAAGAACATTTATAGTGAATGGACATAGGCTAAAGCTTTATCACAAACCTATAAGCAAAGAAGATTTCATTCAGACAGTGACACACCAGAAGGAGGTTGAGATAGTACAGCAATCAGCTGTCACATCTTTACCATAATCATTTCTATTTTTCTTTAAAATGTTTTAAAAAAAAATTTAAAAATATATAAAAAATAAAACAATAAAACAATAAAAATGAAAACAAAATAAAAAGTTTAGATGTGAAAACCAAACTCTGGCACAATCTAAACTATAATTCTTACAGGAAAACTAAGAAATTGGCTGGTAAGAATTCATTTTTTTCACTTATGTCAAAGTAATTTGCACTTTCCCATTCTCAATAATGACTTGAGGACAAGTCAATGAATAAGCAGGGGAAAAAGTGACTTTTCATATTTTCTTTCATCTCCTCATTTCTATAATTTCAATAAGCAAGAGATTTGTTTTATGATTGATTATTCAAAGAAGGAGTTGTTTTAATTCATTTCCAGCAGAGGGACCTGTTCATCATTAAAATATCATGGCAGAGGGATCTGTTCAAGCAAGACCACTTTAGTTCAAAGGCTGCATCAACATGTCTACAAAATTAAACAAGTTAGATTTCAACAACATATATCAAAGGGACCTGTTGCATGCTCATCTTCAGAAAGGGACCAGTTTAGAAGAAGAAGACCAATCACACCTGCGCAAATCCAATCATTCATACCTGCACAAAGCCAACCAATCAAAGGGAGATTAAAATGGAAATAGTAAAGGACTGTAAGATTATTTTTTTATTACTTAAATCTCTATGTTAATTTCAGTGTTAAATAATTAATTTATGGTTAATTATTGACATCAGTTTCATAACCTATACTCTTAATCATTTTACCTATACCAATATCTTAGTTATGTTTTCATTCAACCTATATCACTACCCTTAACCATTTCAACCTATAGTCTTAACCATTACCTTTAAAAAAAAAAATCATGGCCTATATCTACATTACTACATTCCATTTCCATTCATCCTATATCTATACACTTTTAACCCCTCACCACTGCTCTTAAAAAATCCTAAACCCTCAAACCTATTCTATAGCCTATATCTATACCCCTTTAAACCCTTTTGAAACCTTAATTCAAAATTTAAAATCTGACAAGCCAGTACCAACGGGTCTATAAGGCCTCTCTGCAGCCTTATTAGACATTAAACTGGAGACATTTGTCTAAAATACTGCTACCAATATCATTTCACTCTGTCCTCTGCAATATCATTTCACTCAGTCCTCTACCACCACGACTACTCTTTTTGTAACCACAATTATGCCCTCTGCAACCATGACCATATCTTCTGCACCCATAATTGTATCAACATCATTGTGTCCTTCATTTCATTATCCTCTACAACCATAACCGCATCATTTCATATACACAGGCACAAACTTTGAGAGGGGTCGGTGTAGTTTTAATTTTCTTTTTAAAAGGGGAAAACTTCAGTTGTTGGGCTCTATTGTATAAACGTTGGGGAGAATTTCTGAAGAGAATTCCCAGCCATACACTGATACATGCAAGCCAGGATATGATGCTCAGGCAGAGGAGAAAATATAAAAACCAGGGTTTATCTAAACACGTGGAGGTCAACCCAGAAACTTCAGAAGAAACGCAACAAAAAAGGTAACTGTCAAATACCCTGGGTAAATTTTTTTTTAAGAAGACAGGGTAATTAGAACAGAAGAATTTAATGGAAAATAGAGCAAAACCGGAGAAGTTTGACACTTCAAAATTAGATGAAGATTTTGTTAAAATTTTGAGAGACAAGTAGTGGTTGATATTTTTAGAAAATTTAATGGGCATAATGAAGAAATCACAAAGCAATTTGCTTCTTCCTTTAACAGAGAAATAGCCACAGTAGGAAACCTATCATTCAGGGTTTTAGAGGATACTATTGCTCAAACAATAGGTATCAGTCCAAAGGGTGAAAAATACTTCAAAACCATTCAATTCAAGGAGAAATCATGGACACAATTTGTATCTAGATCCAGAGTGTCCTTAGTGAATTAGAAAATCAGAGTTTCCAGAAGTTGGCTTGTTCATCCTTGGGATGAAATGGTCTATATACTTCAGAAATTTATCACATTCAAAGGCAAATATAGCATAGTGTATCTTTATCATATCAAAATTTTGTTGCATTTGAAAGGGGAATGTACCGTCAGCCTTCCATATTTCCTTCTACAAAGCCTGACTAAAATGTCCAAAACCATACAGAAGCAGAAAAGTAATATGGGTAGAAGCTTATATCATTTTGGATTGGTAAAAATTTTGATTGAGTTTGAATTACAAAAGACAGGGATGTCATGGAAGGGATTTTTAATCTCTAATGAAATCAAAACTGATAAAGAAGAACAGAAAGAGAAAGAGGTTACAGAATTGATGGTTGATGTAATTGAAATAGATGATGAAACTCTAGAATTTAGACCAAACACTTTTTCTCTACCTACCAGCAGTATAAGAACAAGAAAAATGAGAAAGGAAGAAGCTAAGAAAGCTAAAAAGGATAAAAAATTTACCACCTATACAAGGAAATCTAGAAGGAATAAAGGTAAGACAGTGCAAGATAGTGATAACCTACAGCAAGCCCAGGATGCAAATACACAAGAACTAGAAATCAAAAGTAGTGAGGAATAACCAAAAGAGAAAACACTCTCAAACAAAAAGCACAAGCAATTAGAAAGGAAAATTCAAGATTTGCAACAAGAGCTCATGGAATCAAAAATGTTGGAAAGAGTTTTGAAAAGAGAAAATGAAGCACTAAGAATACAAAGTAAGAAAATTCAAGATGAAAATGAAAAATTGAAGAGAAAAATAAAAAAATTCAAAACCAAAAAGATTGAAATCTGTAGATGGGCTAGCAAATGGTATAGGCAGAAGAAAGCTATCAAAGCCAAACACAAAAACATGAAGACTGAATATCAAACTCAGAAGAACGTGGATGTTTTATTGTAGGCAGCAGAAGCAGCAAACAGAAGAGTCTGACAGGTTAGCATGAGGACATGCAAAGTCTTGTGTTTGGGGGAGATGTTGGTACCATTTCATTACTCATATTTTTACCTAAAAACTTCATTTTATCCATCATTTTCCTCATTTAACCTTCATAAATCTCTCATACCCTTCTGAAACTGATTAATATAATGCCATTATTATTATTTTTACATTGGAATTAATTTTAGGAATTTTTGTGTTAAAACTAGGATTTTTCAAAATATTACAGGTTTTCGTAACTTCCTATAATGGCTTTACGTTATGACACGTTGCATGACAGGTTGGAAAAATCAAAGACCGAGGGTCTATTCCTGAATGTACAAGGATGGTGAAATATTTATCCACCTCTAGATTCGAAGTCCACAAGTGGCTGGCCAACGCTGGTCAACCTTAGCCATTTCAGCAAAAAATCCTAAGCAATTAATGAACAGACTCGATATTTTTCTTGTAAAAATGGATCTGAACTAATTCGACTCCTTTGGGAATTCAGTTAGGACTTTGAGGAATATGAATAGCCTCTTTTTGTTATGTAATTCATTGATAAATAGTTAGAAGAAAAATATTGAAGGCTAGACACAAGACATGAGACAATATGTGACAAGCTTCAAATTTTGATTTATGTAATTGGCTTTCAGATTTAATACAGAGATTCAGTTATTCATGGTGTTATATTCCATCATTTTCTTCATCTGAGTTATCTCAAGTGTGCTTGCAAAGTGTGGAGGGCCCCCACTACAGCGCTGGTACACTTTCTTTGTGTTTCTCATTTAAATTTGCATATTCAGATCTGAAAGTACATTTCTATTCTTATGCTGCAAGTTCATGAATCAGAATTAAAATTTGTGTTTACTATTTCATTTATCATTTCTATTTAATGGTCATGGTTATAATTGCAGAATTCAACTAGTAGTCTAATGACTGAACCTTGTAAGAGGATTTAGCTATTGATTGACTTCAAGATTATTGCCTTGCTTTCTGTTTTGAATGAGTATGATTGATGAGTGTGTTGGTTTAATACTTAGAAGAGATAATTTATTTTAGTGTGTTAATATAAGAATTTAGAAGAGGGTCTATGAATTGAGTCCTTGTAAAAGAACTAGAATCTCAGACAAAACATAAGAACTCTGTTTTTAGGAGATTAGATTTGTTTTGTTTTAGAAGGTGTTCAAGTGTGGAAGGAGACAAAGAACAATCTTTTGTAAGAGAGTATTGAATCCTAATACACTAAACCCTCATTTAGGAGACCAAATAATTCTATATCTATATATTTTAGATAATTACCTCTAAGTGTACCTACTCGGATTGATAAGAAATTGAAGCCTAATCTAAACAAGCAGATTGGCCCAAACAGGCACAAATTTTGTAAAAACCTATAACTATCTATCTATATGATTTCATTGTTTTCCTATGTTTATTGTGAAATCCTATTCAATGATGTGAATGTTTTCTTTACATATGTTGCAAATGTCTGTCTAAAACTTTATTAGCCAATGAATCAGTTAATGTGTTAAAATTTCTGGAAATGTGTTGATATTGAATAAAATCAAAGTGTCTTTCCAAAATTCGAACTCTTAGGAACAATCGATGCAGTGTTGGATTTATAACAGTATAAACACTAGTAAATTGTAATACCACAAGTTGTGAGTCTAACCTTATTATTATGCGGTTAATACCAAATGAAATGGAATCAGAGAGAAGTTCAATCAACGCGCTATACTCAGCGATATTGTTCGTCGATCTACCAATACAAATCCCTTGAAAACTCACTAACTTGCCGTTCGGAGTGAAAATGGCCCACCCTGCAGAGGATAGATTCTACGTATTACGACTAGCACCATCATCATATCCAAAAAAAGGTTCTGTAGATTCAGACATCTGCGATAAAGTGTAAAGCGGATTACTAACGTCAAGAAAACTCTAAAAAACAAAATAAGCTAGTGAATGCAAATCAACAGCATATATATACTATATAATATAAAATATTACTACGCTCATGATTAAGCATAGTAACGTTTCAAATACAACCCATTTCTAGGTTGTGCTAACAGAATTCCATTGTAATCAACTAACTCATAGGCACGCTTAGCAAGAAATATTTTGACAATATAGGGGCCATGCCATAACGGCTCAAACTTTCTTGTACCTATTACATCGGCTTCTTGATAGTAAAGAAGGACCAAGTCACCCTCTGATAAAATGCAATGTTAGAAATTTTTTTCATATTTCACCTTTATACGTCTCTTATGCACTTCGTTGGCCAATTGGGCTTCATGACACGTTTCATCAAAATGGATGAGGTTAAGGAGACGCGCTTCTTCTTCTGAGGTGTTAGGTAACAAGTCGATTGTGATTTTTAATGACAGTATTTCATATTGGATAGGTAAGATAGCTTCTAGAATATACACTAATTGAAAAGGAGTAAATCCAGTTGCGTTTCTCACCGAGGTTCGATAGGCCCACAAGGAAGAGTAATGGATCAAATGCCAGTTTCTTTTATGAACTCCTATCATTCCTTGAAGCATATGTTTAAGAATCTTGTTGATAGCCTCAACTTTTCCATTTGATTGTGGATAATAAGGAGTAGAATTATCATGTGACAATTCTAACTTTCCAGTCAATTCAGCCATCATGTGGTTGCGAAAATGCTTCCCATGATCTGTAACTATAACCTGTGGGACCCCAAACCATGCAATAACATGATTAAAGAAAAACAATGCAGTTGTTTGTCCTATGTTGTTGAATGTAGGCATCTCTTTGGCCCATTTGGTAAAGTATTCTACTGCGACAATAATATAACCATGCCCCCCAGATGAACGAGGGTTACAGGTCATGAATTCAGTACCCCATTTCGAAAATGGTCCCACAGAGGCAACAGGATGCATTGGCACTGGCAGTTTGCAGGTTTTACAATCAAATATTTGGCACGCATGACAGCTTCTGACCGTGATAATAAAGTCGCAAAATATGGTTGGCCAAAAGTAACCGGTGCAAATTATCTTCTGTGCAGTAGCGTATCCTCATAAATTTCCACCACAAGCCCCAGCATGACAATCATTTAAAACCTTTTTGGCCTCCTCATGTGTGAGGCACCTCCTTAAAATGGTATCAACACCACGATGATAAAGTGTATCACCAATGATCAGATAATATTTTGCTTGGTATCAAATGCGTCGTTGTTCAGAGCGAGATGTATCAGGTCGAAAATTTTGAGTTTGGAGATAAATGATGAAATATCCATACCAAGGATCAGATGATCCGATCGGAAATAGAGACTCATCAGGAATTGAGGGTTCCGACGTAGTTGCAGTACTATCATAGGGATGGTCACATAAAATCTCATCCAAAACTAAATACTTCTTTGACTTGGATTTGATGAATTCCAAATCAAATTCCTGCAAAATGACAATCCATTTTGAATATTTTCCCCCCAGAAATTGACACTATAAGACATAAGTCATGGGGTTGCAATCCGAAACGATAGCAGTTTTTTGCAGTAGGATATAGTGGCGAAATATTTGGACAGCCTGAACAGCTGCCAAGGCAAGATTTTCTACATATGAATACTTAACTTCTGTATCATTTAGATTATGACTCAAATAATATATTGGATGTTCTTTCCCATCTTCTACTTGGACCAATACCATAGCAATGGTCATTTTTGTTGTGGCGATATATAGGAAATAATCATTTTGATAATTAGGGGGATACAGTAATGACGCCTAGACAAGAGTATCCTTAACATCATCAAAAGAAGCTTGCGCAACTTGGTCCCAATGGAAGGGAACCCCTTTTTTCAAAAGTCTAGTAAATCCTTTAGCCATTTCGGCGTAGTTGGGTATGAACCTTCTTAGGAAGTTAGCCTTTCTTTGAAGTTTTTGTATCTGAAGTAAATTTTATGGTGCAGGCAAATCAATAATGGCCTGAACCTTCAATGGGTCAATTCGAATTCCTTCTTTTGAGATGACGAATCCAAGCAAATGACCAGAACCAACACAAAACACACATTTATGTGGATTGAGGAAAATTTTGTAGTGTTGGCAGCGTAAAAATATGGCTCTCAAATGCATTGGATGATTAGTCTAATTTCTTGAATGCATGGGTAAATCATCTAGATAAAGTTGAACAATGGGCTTGATGTCATTGAAATCATAATCCATTGCTCTCTGAAAAGTTTCCCCAGTCTTATTTAAACCAAACGAAAGTTTCCTATAAGCAAATGTGCCCCAGGGACAGATGAATGTTGTCTTATGTTTATCCTCTGGGCAGATATTAATTTGATTGTAGCCAGAAAATCCATCCATGAACGAAAAGATTTCACATCTGGCACAATCGTCAATAATTTGGTCGATAAAAGGAGTAGGATAGTTTTCTTTTGGATAAGAAATGTTGACGTCCCGATAATCGACACACACTCTAATGGTTCCTTGTCTTTTCATGACAGGAATGATATTGGAAACCCACTCAATTAGCGAAACAGGGTAAATGAAACCAGCACGCAAAAGTTTTTCAACTTCTGCCTTGATTGCAGCAGCCTTCTTTGGATGAACAGGACGAAGGCGTTGAAGCACCGGTTTGACATTAGGATACATTTTAATAGTGTGTTCAACTATACTAGTATCTATGTCTGGCATTTCCTCATAAGACCAAGAAAATACATCACGAAATAGAGAGCGATATGATTCAAGTTCTGATGGAGAACAATATACACTGAAATTAATATTTTCTACAACGCCAGGTTTGGTCGAAATATAGATAGAAATGGTTTCTTCAATATTTGACAGATTTCACTCAGAATTGATTGCATTAATATGTAAAGAATTCGATAAGAAAATTTTTATTGATGGGTGATATAGCTCACTAAGATGGTTTTCTTCATAATCAGGAAGATGGGAACGATGATGATAATATTCCCATGGTTCTCCTTCTAACATCATGGATTCCAAAATACTCTCATATGTCAAGAACATTGAGGAAAAAGGATCAGAAGGAGTACCAAAATCTAAGGAATGATCAACATGTTGGGGTTCTCATGTTTTGGCCAGATTGGCAAGACCAAAAGATGAGACAACATCAGAACCACTTTCAGACCTCAGGATCTAGCCCTCCTGGGTCCAGAGAGGGATCTCTCTAGCTTGAGAAAAGGTTTATGTCTGTGAAGCTCAAAGTTTAAGATGTTAGGCTAGTTATAGGCACGGGTTTGTTTGTTTTATTGCTTGTTTTGGTTGCGGGTTATCAGGAAAGAAAGGTTCAACATAAGACCAGGATGAGAAAAGAGGGATAAGGCAGAGGTGGATTATTCCAGGAAATATTCAAAACAATTGGGCAATGGAGTCAGGAAAGGATTTTCTTGCTACTCAACAAGCAGGCTTTCAATTGGGCTAGTCATCTGAAACATAGGATCTTCAAGATGATTATGTGGTGTGGAAAGTAGGAGGGAGGAGATAACACAGATTCAGAGCACAGAGTTACAGATCAGCAGGTCGTAAAAGGATCCTGGTGGACAGGGCTAACTCTAATCCCCAGTGTTCCCAAATCTTCCAACTAAATCTATAACAAGAAGCATCTAAGAACTGAATTCATTTAATTCATACATCATAGAGCAGGAAATAACATCCACTACACTGGTTAAACCAACTGAAATCATGTCTCAGATAATACATTCAGAAGAGAAACATAAATGGCAAGGAGAGCAGAAACATAGGGTACCTAACAAGGATAAATCCTATGCCAATATTTTGATGCAAGCCAGTAGAAACGAAATGAAATGAATGTAAACACAGAGATAGGAAAACATCATCGCTACTTCAGATCAGGATCCAAAGAAATGTTCTTTTCATATTAAATAACAATACCAATCAAGTACAATATTGCCAATAGCTAAACACTCAGTCTGAAAACATCTCCTTCAACCTATCTTACAATCTTTACACAGAGACTGTGTCTCAAAAGAAACTACTTTCAGTTCTCTGATAACTGATCAACAACCATTACAATGAGTTTCTTCATGGATTTATAGCTCCGGAGGAGCAGAGGAGGTAGGTGGAGAACTAAATGCAGTATTACACTTATGAAAAGAAAGAGGGTCGAAGCCCATTCTGTATAAATCTTGTGCATTAATCTCTGGTGTTCTTTGGGTGAACGAATGATCTTCTTCAGGCTGGGGATTACTCTGATATGACTCTGATGTGTTCTGACTGCAGTATTACGTGGTGCTATTGGTGAATAAACAAAAGATAAAGGAATGATAAAGAGATTTGCCATACTAATGAAGTAAATGCTCTAATAGTACTGGGGTTGTTTCAGGGTAGAAATTCTCTCCAGAACACGGCATAGATTGAACAGTCCTTATGGAGTAAAAACATGTTGTTGTTGTATAAACCCCTGATATGCATTGATTTCTACGTGTTGTACCTTCTGCGTGATCCCTGGGCTTTCAATCTGATTTTTCCCCTTTAAAATACTGGATTAGGACTTAAGATCTTCAATGATGTACATAAGAACTCTCTAACTCTTGTGCTGATACTCCTTGCTGCTTCAACGATCTCTGTCAGTGGGAAAAATGAGATTTATTGGCACCAGAAAGATTTTCGAATTCTAAACTCTTCTCTTCTTCAATGCAAGTCCTGTCAGCCACCCTCTTTGACAATTTCATGGTGATACCAGCTTCCAAATTCAATCTTGTCTACGCAACCCACCATTAAAGTTGTTCATATGGACCATGGTGCCTTTCACGCATCTTGAAACCCTGCAAAAACATGAAACTTGTTAAGAAAAAAATGGCTGGGAGCAGATGATGTGGATGACTGTGACCAGGGTAGCATGGTGTGGATGAAGATAACGAACGCAGAGGCTACTATGGGAGTAAACGTGGCACAGTGGGAACTGCATGGAAATACATCAGAGCAGACAATTTAACGTAAAAATAATGAAATTTGGCCTCAGAATGGATATATGTCACGGGGGTGGATGAATGTATGGAGGAGACACGCGGAGGTGACGTGGCGGGACCGAGTGGCGACGGAAAAGTCAACAGCGGGAAGACTATTCTGGACCGTCGGATCTGAGAGGGGATCAACGGTGAAAAACAGGGCAGAGGGTAGTGGAACGGTGAGCCAGGGGTACGGTGATCGTGGATTAAAACCCATTCAACTCTGTCGAGCGATGACCATTGGATGAGCAAAGGAAAATCCGCCTGCTCGCATGAATATCACTGCGCATCCCGTGCCGAACGTTAACGCGTGATGGGAGGGCGGTTTTGTCATCGTACAAGGGACAGGTGTCGAGCACTGTATGGAATCACTGGGAAATGGAGAAATACTGCCCGACCCCCATTAGCGGTGCGATGAAAACCGGGCTGTTTTATTGTATGGCACGCGGCGGGGACCACAGTGGCGGATACACTCCGAACCGTTGATCTGGCGGTGAATGGACGGCGATGGCACGATCAATGGTTTGAACAGGTGAATCTCGAGCACCGCGGGTTTGAACGATCATCGTTCGATCTATATGGATCAATGGTTGAGAAGACGCCCAACAAACATATGGGATAAGCGCCTTCGGGCTAGCACTTTGGTCACAGCACTGGTTTCTGTGGGAGGAAAAGGTGCGGAGGCTAGCGGAGAAGGGGCTGAGGCCTATTATATGGTCCGAAAGTGGGTTTTTAACCCTTTTTAATGCATTTTGAGGCCTAAGGAGGGTAACGGAAAAGAGATAGAGGGGAATTTTGAGGAAACAAAGGGAAAGGGTATGATTAAAAGGGGGATTTGGGGAAAGATTGGGAAGGAAAGGGGATTTTGCAAGGGGAAGAGAGGGGCAACATGGAGAGTTCTGCAGAGGGAAATTTATCAAGGGCAGAGGCATAGGAGACTTCAAGGATGACGTGTATTCAGGGGATATGCATTCCTTGAAGGCTCAAAAACAATCTAGCCCTCTTCTTTGCTTTTACCAAAATTTATAGGGGGGCTAACACAACCGAAACAATTGGCGATGCTGATTTCGGATTCGCCGCCCAAGCCAGATAGATTGATTTCTATGCCAGATCAATAGGGTTGGGTGGTAGAAATTCATCCAATGTAACAATTTCAAAATCATTGGTACTCTCCCTTAAGCCAGATAGAGTGGAAGAGATCATTTAGCAGGTCTCTATACTTGTAATTTTTGTCGACGTCGCAGGTGGCGGTAATGCAAAGGTTCCCATAAGAGGGGAATCCTTTAAGAGTCCTACACCAATGTTCTGAAGTTCTATTTTGGGTATGTGAATGAATGGAATGCTTCTAGTTACCTGTGAAGCAGAGGCAAAGAAGGATAGTTGATTAATGACTGTGATTGTACCTTTATATGGAAAGGCTATCATTCTAAAATATGTAGAAACAATTGCAGTCATAGCATATACCCATGGCCTTCCCAGTAGAATATTTTAGTCAAGTGGTCTGTCAACAACTTTGACATCAATATTATTTGTTTTTCCCCCTAGTTCAAGATGCAGGTTATTAATAATACCACAAGGCTTATATGTACATCCATCAAAAGCCTTCAACGTCGTTGATGATTGTGATAAGTGTGATGAGCCTAGTGAATTCCAAAAATTTAGAGACATAATGCATGTAGATTCTCCCTCATCAATAATATTACAATGAACAACGTGATTGAGAACATTTACTTGTATGGAGAATGCCAATTCTGCTAGTAGTTGCGGCACATAGCCGATATGATTAAAGACAACGAGATTAGAATCAGTCGCATCAATTCCACCAATAGCCGACAATAAAGCCTCTTTTTGGGAGGGAAAATTTTGCAATACCTCAAGAGAAAACATAGCTGAAGGGGATTGAGCCAAATCTTCAACTATATTATAATTTTGTGCAATTTTTTCTCGAGGATTATATGTTGATTTATGAACGACTCCCTTTGGTGGCTTAATCGTCAATTTAGGAATAGCATTCGGTGGTACTATTTTCGTAGACGGATTCGTAGTTGACGTAGTAGGTTGATCAGTGGCCTGACTACCATAGTCTTTATTACACGTTGACACCAAAATATATGTTGAAGGTTTTGTGACGGATAACATTAGCACTTGGGAACTAGGAGCTAGATCGGTAGCAACCAAATTTGTATCCGAATTTGGAAATGGGTCTGTCAACACAGCTAACACATAGGAGTTCTTGATGATTTTTGAGACTTCAGCGCGGTGAGGAAAATCCTGAAAAAAAAATCCTCATTACAGATTATGCGTGGATAACGAGGTTTCCTAGGTCTAGACTATTGATCAAATGATCTTTCCTGTGGATTAGAAGTTTTCTTTTTCTTAGATTTCCCTTTTTTCTTACTTCCAGGTTGCTTTTCACTTTTGCCTTTGTCAAATGACACGGCATTAATTTTTAAAGCAGGAGCAAGATTAGATGCAGTAGTATGATGTATGCTTGCAGTACCAATCAAGCTGTCTTCGGCATGAGAGTCCTTTAATTGAGGAGGAACAATAAAATTAGATCTCGGCGCGATAGGAATTTTTTCATAGAGCATGCCAGACTGAGTATAAATCAAGTCTAAATATTGGGCATGAGAAATAACTTTCTCTTTAGTGACGACACCACCCTTAGCTACATCCTCAGTTATAGATGGTAATAGTGACTTAATGAACCACTCAGCAAGGATTTGATCAGGAATAAATTTCTTAACTATTCTACGATGACAACGCCACTCATGAATATGATCAGAAATGTGAGTAGCATTATTTTGTTTGAAATTGGTCAAGAGTTCCATTCCAGTTTCATATCATATGGGTCACTGGAAGTGAGTCAAAAAGATAGTAGCTAGGGTAGCAAAATTATCAAAAGAAGCTCTAAGTAACTCAATGTACCATTTTGTAGCCGGACCTGTGAGCGTATGCTAGAAAAGACATAGTCAAACAGAATCATCATTCAGGGAGTTTGATGAACACCACAAATGATAAGTCCTGACATGAGTCGACAGGTCTTCCCTAGGGTTTCCATTGAACTTAGGAATATTCGAGGGTAATTTTTGAGGTATCACCGACCACCAAGGAGCATAGTTGATTGGATCATTAGCTAGCCGATTTAAATCTGGTAACTCTAAAGTTGCAACAAAGGGCAACTGTCGATTAAGGTCAAGTTGATCATAGTCAGGGTATGATGATGATTGCTTGAGCAATAGGTCTTTGAGCACCAACATAAAGAATCTGCTACTGATAACCCAGATAAGGGTTGTTTTTAAAAGCAAACGCTTGAGGAGTCTGTTGACCAAAACCTGGATATGATAATTGTTGAAATGAAGTTTGTGGCATTTGCGCCTGAGGTTGCCAAGGGGTTTTTTCACCAATGCTATAACCTAAATTAGGATAACTTGGATTCGGTTGAGGATATGTATAACCTGGTTGTGGCTGTGACATCCCATAAAATGGTAAACCAGCTTGTGAATAAATGATTTTGGGTAGAGGTTGTTGTAAATTAACCAAAGGATTTCGATTTTGTGGACCCAATACTTGAGGGTATTGAGTTGAAGGACCCACTTGAAAAGGTTTTTGTAAAACATTTTTATTATGTAACAAGGGTAAAGATATATTAACAAGTGGAAATGATGTGGGTGTAACAGGTTGAACTAGTTTATATGAGTTTACAACTGTTTGTGGTTGGATAGGCAGAGTGGGTTGCCATTGACAAACATTCAATTTGACATTAGGTTGACCAAAAGTGATGAAGTACTGTCATATTGGGTGACCAAAGGTTTCCCCCCAGCATGAGGAGGAAAATAAGATGGAAAATATTGCTCTCCAACTACTGGGAGTCCAGTTGAAATGTTACTGGATGGAATAGACCCAAAAGGACCGACTTGGTATTGCCCTGATGATGTGTATAAAGAATAAAATCGTTCAGTACTTACTATAGGATTACTAGTTAGAATACCAGATGATGAAATTGGTAAAGTCCATGGTTTTGAAGATGCACCAAAGAAAATTTCAGATAAAGATTTATAACCTGATGGGACCATAGAGTCACCATGAAAATATGACTCTAGTGAAGTCGTAAACATTCACGGGGTTTCGAGGGCAGGTACTGACGTAATTGGAATAGATGGCCCAACCGAAGATGTTAGTTCAGGCATGGTTACTTGACCAAAGGTATACCCTTTTGAATCGACGAGACTTTGAATAGGAATAGGATCAACCAAAGCAAAGGGCAGTGATTGAGGAAAAGACTCATACAGGTAAATTTCCTCCCCAAAATGGGTTGGAGTTAAAAGTGTCTCATCTTGTGGGATTTCTTCAATCAAAATTAAACCAGGTGGAAGTATTTCCCCAGCGGAGTCACCAATTTTTTTTGTGGAATTGTGTATTAAGGATAAAACATTCTTCCCTAGACAGGTGCTTATCTAGAACAATAGGTTAAAGACTTTACAACTACCTTTCCTAATTGTAAACAGACACATAGAATGAAATAAGAAGCTTACTTGGAGACTAAGCGCTTCCAAAGTCTCCTTCTGTCACTTTTGTTGTAGCTTCAAATTCCAGCCGGCTGTGCAAAATATTTTTGGCAAGAATGAACACTAAACAGAAAGAGATTGCAATAATACAAATTTCTATTCAAGTTAGTTAGTGAAACCAATAAAGCATAAACCATATACATCAAATAAGAACTCATAATATGTAAAATCAAAGCTTATACAGATGCATATATGGAAAGATAAGCAGTACTATTTATTAATTATAGAAGGGGAGGTTACAACCTAGTGATTGATTTAGTGTCACCATCTCTAGCAGCATCCCACCCTCATCACAATGTAGATATCTCCAGCAATATGTCACTCCAAATCACTACCTCAATTGAAATTCCACCAGCATTTCTTTACTCAAATTCTTCCTTTTCAAACACTAAGATTTGTGCTCAATTTATAGAGGAGATGAAGGTAGTTTTACAATCAATGACTTTCCAATAATAGGCAAGACATGTTCCCAATACTGTAGATGTCAAATGGACACATGGATTCAAATTTTGACACATGTGAACTCTTCTAGAAGGCACTAGCTAAGTGGAGATTCCAAAATAATGAGAATTTCACTCCCAATGTGACCAATGCACCTGTGAATGCCAGGAAGTCCTTTGCAGAGCAGCCTTGCATGGGGCTACCTAAATATGCAATGCACTTAGTCCCTTTAGAGGCATCTTTTATGAGCTCTCATATGATATATTATAAACTTCAAATCTTGGAAACCTTTGTAGATGAAAGTCATGTATAAATTGCCGTGTTCTTTGTCTTAGGGCATGTAGCAACTAAAAT
This sequence comes from Pinus albicaulis, assembly GCA_034641835.2. Classification (NCBI taxonomy): domain Eukaryota; kingdom Viridiplantae; phylum Streptophyta; class Pinopsida; order Pinales; family Pinaceae; genus Pinus; species Pinus albicaulis. The sequence goes on along the minus strand of JAXQQM020079177.1, from coordinate 82,789 downwards.
GATAGGGAATGATAGACCCTTATTCATTGGTCTTGGAGATGATGCCCAGTTAACCAAGTCATTGGGAATGGCACCCAAATTGACATATAACACTTACTGTCCTCCCAATGGAAAGGAAGCCTTCTCCACTAAAAATAAGCAATGAAATGACCCAAAGATGGTCTCCACTGCTGCAACCTGCAAAAAAACTCAACCCTCAACAGGATATGCGTTGTAAATGAAAGATGAAGCTTGGCCTTAAGCCTAATAGTGGAAAATGTATTACAATAATCTTCCAAGAGCTTCTCAATGGTAGATGTGGGATTCCCGATCAGGAACACCTAGTGCTAAACAACACTCAATCTCAGCTAAACAGCAAGAGAAATATATATGTCTAAACATACCATATATTCAGAAAATTCATATACATCAATATAATGAATAATGGCTACCATCCTCTTCCTTAAATAAGATATGAGATTGCAAACCCTAAACCCCATCCAATAATAGCACTACTTTCATGCAAAGCATCTCCATCTAAAACTGTATTTTCTCTCATTGATGACCACTCCTCCATTACAATGTTGTTGATTTGGTCAAAGTTGACCCAGTCAAGGTGTTCCAGCCCCCTTTCACACTTTAAGGTGTTAAATTAAGCTTCCAAGATATATCTCTTTCACATTGGCATTGATTTATTCATTATTAGGGAGAATTATGGACCTCCATTTTCCTCTTATTCATAAAACAAAGAAGCAAAACAAATTTTAATATTCCAACTAGCTCATGGCTAATTGGGAATATTACTGTCCTCCCTTCCCAAATGTTGCTTGTCCTCAAGCAACTAACAAGGTGAGTGCTGAAACTCTCCATAATTGGTGACACCAACATGTGATAAGCTTCCCTCATAAGCTAAGTGTCTACCAATCCATCCCTCCATGAATTTCTCCTCCAAAGTTCTTATGAAATGCAAATAATTCATCCCACAAGGAGACAATAGTTCCAATGAAACAAACACGGTTTTCCCAATATTCTCCCTGAAACATGTAGCATAGTGAACATGGAGAATCTCTCTCCCATAGTGCACATTAATTCCTCCCACCCTCCATCCAAACATTCCCATAAAAAGAATAAGTACATCATCAATGTATGGGATCAAAATGAAGTACGTGCAAACAGAAATTTGTACAAATGGAGGTGGGTCATAGTCCCACATGTGGAACCAGCGTAGTAAATCTCCTGACTGCATTAGATAATGATATGGTAAGTGGTTTCCCCACCACTTACTCGCTGCAAAATTCTTCTCACCATGGTTGAAAGTGTGAGATATATTTGGTGCTTTTGGAGTGCACCCACAATGATACAAAATCTCCCTATGTCCTCCAAGCGAGTGGCCATGTTCAGAAATATTTATCGCCCAAAGTTGGCCATGAAGTTCATATGGAATAATGATCCTCCTTGGAGCTATCGCCTACATATACATGGTAAAGTAATGCATATATTCATCAAATAAAATATTATGTACATAATCATGTTCCTCACCAAATTTTTTTCTCATACAAATGGAGTGGTTCATAGTTATATCCCCTCTCATTCCCAAAGAGGAAAGAGGTGGATGTGATAACTCCTTCATTGAGTTATGTATCTCTTCCAACTCCACATGGTTCATGCATATTTGAAAATTTTGATATAGTTCCTTTTCAAAGCCTTCCCAAGTGTAGCTTTCCATGATAGTGTTGTAGGACCTCATGGAATAGGTATGGCTGAAAAAGAACCCTTCATAAGCCCTTTCTAGAAACTTCTCCTTGAGCTTCGAGGCTCTAGATAAGAAGATCCTACCATGATAGTAGATGAATTATTCTTGGACTGAATATCCTTCTTCATGTAGCTGGTCATCAAGTATCATGCATGTGAAAAGATCCTTGGAATAATCCACCAACAATTGGGATTTCCAGTATGGATCAATCTTCCATAGTGACAGTGCCAATGATCTATCACAAAGAAAATTTTTTATATGGCTTCTCTTCTCCTTGACATCTCCCATGCCAAAGGTATATGTTGGAAGGTTTTTATTCCTCCCATCATTCTTCTCCCACAGCGCAAAATCTGAAATGAGAGTGGGTGATGATGGTGTTGGGAGGATGTCTCCCTCCTCCTTGAGTTTACCCAAGACTCTTAGTGTTGTATCTTGGCCTTCTAATGCTCACATCCCTCATGGATATATGCTTGGAGCATCATGTTGTGAGACATCTCTCACCAAATCTAAATCAGGTGGCATCCCAGGTGGTTTACCACAAAATAATAATGTCCCATGAAGCAATCTCATAACCATAATAGATGGGAGGTTAGGTCCTTGCTTCCACTACAATAATCCATCTCTGATTTATGTGTGGAAGTTGTATGTGAGGGATATGTGTGCATGCCTTTAATCATTTTAGCTTTTCCACTCTTTCTATCCACCCATTCCATCTACAAACTCTCCCAATTAGTGGTGACTTTCCCCAAAGTAATCAACCATTATGTAATATTCCCAAATGGGGAAGTAGCAATATATGAACACAATAGTGGAAAGAATAGTGAATTAATCAACACACCATGATATGAGACAAATTTACATCCATCTTATTAAACATATCAGCAAATAATTGGCACAAGATCTTGAGGATCTAATCACTCAAGCAATAGAAAACATACCTCCTCTAAGCAAATATGTCAATACATGTAAAAACACTGCCATACAAGTGCCATGAGCCATGAAAACATATTTTTAAGGTATAAAATTCTGCTTAAAGATACAGCAATGTAGATATACTATTTTATAGCTCAAATAATTCTAGCAGTGAAGATCTAGCCTCCTAAACACCTTTCCAAGAGAATCCGGGAAGGATTTCTAGAAATACACAAAGTATGAATGGTGGATCTAAAGCCCTAGGGCTAAATATTTACTGCAAATAAATCACATAGAAGGAGGTGGTTGAATCTGATGTAGATATGAAAGTACTCCTCCAAAAATACTCTCTCAATGAAGGGATGATCCCTTCAACAGAAAGCAAACCATTGTTGCTGAGGAAACTGCTACTGCAGGAAACTACTACTTATGAGTCAAAGAAACATGTGCAGAATGCTAATAGATTGCTCAGAATGATCCAGTATTTTAACCACTGATTATACTCAAAAAACATAGAAACACCCAGAAATGGTTTAACCAGATTTTAAATTTGGATTTTCGGTCATTTTTGGGTTGCCCATTGCAACAGCTCAATAAAATAACGCAATTCCCAGCTCAAACTGCGCTGTAAATGATGGGGATAGGTTTGCCTAATACCAAATATCTGAAATATGCCTAGGAACCCTCCTTAATGATCTCCCAAGAGAATTAATCCTTCCTCCTATGGTAAACTAGCTCAGAAAGTGGGTTTCTCAACCCTCCACTACAACACCCTGCAACACAACAGAAACTGTGCTATAGCTGAAGACTGAAACTTGGCCAGAATGTTAGAATGTGGAAATGATAGTACAAGACTCCTCCAAGAGCTCCTCAATGGAAGAGGTGGGATTCCTGATCAGGAACACCTGGTGCTAAACAGCACAACAATCTCAACTAAACAGCTAAAGAATGCAAATAGTCATGGAGACCACAAAATCAATAATTCGTAACATAGATGTCTTGCTATGGCTACCTTGCCCTCCTTTTATAGAAATGGAATCCCTCTCATCTTGGGTCCAACTCATTAGGGTTTCCTCCACCAAGGAATCTTCCTCCCACTATCTCTGCGCTATCTCACAAGATGATCTCCACCCCTTATCCCAGCGTTGTTGACTTGGTCAAACTTGACCTTGTCCATATGCAAATTTCCCTTTTCACACATGAGGGTGTGAAATCCAGCTCCTATGATGATCCATTTTCACACTATGAGTGATTTTATTCATGTTTTTAATATACATGGGCCTCCTTACCCATTTATTCAACTGTTAGGTGATAAAAACAAAATTTCAATATTCCAATTAGCTGCAAGCTAATTTTGGAATATTAGAGTCCTTCCCTCCAAAATGTTGCTTGTCCTCAAGAAACTGCAAGGATAGAACTGAAGAGTCTCCCCTCCTCCTATTGTAGCATCCACATATGATAAACTCCTCCAAGGAATGAGATGATGTCTCATCAATTAATCTCCATATTTCCCCTCCCAAGCATGCAAGCTAGCTAAATAGATATCATCATGAACAAGTAGAGTACTCAAAGAGGAAATAAGGTGTTGTCCAGAGGTCCTTTTGAGGTGTGGGATTTGAAATGTATTGGGAAACATCATTCCCATGTGGATCCTCCATCCCCAAGCAATCATCCATACAAAATGAGTTACCTCCCAACATGCCAACTCCTGAAAATCCTCTTCCACCTTGAGCTCATGCAATGTAGGTGGGCTGAAAAATCTGATCATGGTAGACATAATATCCTACCCCACACTGTCCTCCTCTCCACTTATGATAAGTGTAGAGTATCTGCTACTCTTGGCCTGCAAAAGTGTTTCCTCCAAGTGGCAAGAATAAAATTGGATCTCCAAAGATCTTCCCTCCAACGTTGTGAATCATGCTGGCCCAAATCATCCCATATATGATGGATAGGAAATCACCATCATACAGCATCCAAGTGAGAGGAATACCTAAGGTTTCATGTAGAGCTGAAAGGTACCAACAGTTTCCCAAGTGGTCACAACGCAGTTTTCCTAACTGTTGTTGCACAACATGGCATGGAAACTCAGAAAAACTTTTCCCAATGATTTATGAGAGTCATAGCCCAAGTGTTCCAATCAATATTATGGCCCACCTCATAAAGAAACAAGTTTTTTGTTGTGGTGGCCATATCATCTCCCATGCTCCCCTTAGAACATGTAATGCAAAAATTGTGGGAATCCTCTACCCCAAAGGACACATCCACCCAATGTGTCTCTCCCCAATCATGCTCTCAAGAAAAATAAGAACAATAGCAACATAGGGAACCATAATGTGAATCATACTTGCTGCCATATGTAGCAAGGGAGAAGGAAAATGGTCCCTCAAATGCAACCAACGCATTTTGACCCTTAACTGCAATAGAGAATGACATAAAGTGTGGTTTCTCAACCACTTGCTTGCTGCCCCAATCTCCTCATATGTTTGGAAAAAGTGAATTATGTATGGTGCAAAGTAAGCATGTTCTCCATAATATATCTCTTCCCCAAGTCCTCCTAGGGAGTGGCCATCAATACTGCTCAGGGCCTCAAGTAAACCATGAGGTCTAGAAGGAAGAATGCTCCTTCCTTGAATAATATCCTACACATATATGGTTAACAGTTGCATATATACATTATACAAATCATTATGCAAACAAACAATACCCTTACAATATGTTTTTATCATGCAAATGGAGTGGCTCATAGATGAGTCTACTCTTATCCTCAAAGAGAAAAGTGGTTGATGTGCTCAATCCTCCAAAGATTTATGTATCTCCTCCATCTCCACATGATCCATGCATCTCCTCATATTCTGATACATCTCCTCCTCAAAGCCTTCCCAAAAGTACCCCTCCATGATGGTGTGGTATGCTCTCATAGAATAGGTGTGGCTAAAAAGGAAATATTCATGAGTTGTTTGTAGCAACTTCTCCTTGAGCTTGGAAGCTCTAGATAAAAATATCCTAACATGATAGTAGATGACCCCATCTCTAACTGAATATCCCTCCTCATGCAGCTGGTCATCCAATATCATACAAGTAAAAAGATCCTTGGAATACTCCACCAATAGCTAGGAATTCCAATATGGATCTATCCTCCATAGTGACAGCGTTGATGATCTATAATAAAGAACATATATCATATGGTTGTCCTCTTATTTGACATCTCCCATGCCAAAGATGCAAGTTGGAAGGCTGCTATCCTTCCCATGCTACTTCTGCCATGGCGCGGAATCTAAAATGAGAGTGGGTAAAGATGATGTTGAGAGAATACCTCTCTCCTCCTTGAGTCTACCCAAGACTCCCAGCATTATACCAAGCTCTCCCAATGTATCCACTCCTCTGAAATCAATGAGTGGTGCTTCAAAATGTGAAGCATACATCCTCCTCTGTTGATCTGGTGGTCTCCCCGGTGAAATGCCTCCATACGATGAGACATCAAGATCAAGAGTAGACTGCATATATGAATGGACAGATTTGTCCCTACCCTCAGTACGCAATCCAGTCTCCCTCTTAGGTGCATCAACCTCCTAAAATATATAGGGGTGTGTGCTCCTCATCACATGATGCTGGTCATCCTTCCTATCTCCTCCTTTTAACTCCATAGTTTCACACCCTATCATCAATGGCACATGTAGAGCATGAGTTGTGCCTTGATCTCCATATGTGAGATCCTGGGGAATTCCTTTCAATGATACAAGAATCCCTCTAATTGGACCAAGAGTTCCCTCTTCCTCTACATGAGGTGCTAGATAAACTCTAGACATGACAACCGCAGTTGCCCTCAACTTTATCTTCCTCTACAATATGATTAGGAAACCTCCCAAGAATTGGATCCTCTTTTGGAAATGGGATCTCTATGCCCTCTTGTTCAGGAATATGAGATAGAGGTCTTGCCTCTAACAAGGTATGATGAAATATTTCAGCACCCATAATGGTTTTCTGAAGTGGAGTTGAGGTTATAGTTTCCTCCATCACATGCAAGGTTTTTGTTTTCTTAGGTTTGTTTAGCTCCACCACATGTGTTTCATAAAGTTTTCCATCAAATCTTTCCACTAGTGTCTTAATGAACCTTTCATAAGAAGAAGTATTTTCATTTTTCAAAGAAAAATACTCAAATATCCACCATGCATAGGCCTTACCTCCAAAATGCAGCACTGCAACTCTGATGGCTTCATCTTCAGAAATTTGGTGCTGCTACAAAAAGGTGTCTATCTCCTCCACCCAAGCTCTGGTTGAACATGTGGGTGAAGCATCAAAAGTAGATAGAAGAAATATATCCTTACCATGCTGCTTGCTTCTTTTCACCTTGATCTTGTAAAACTCTAGAAAAGTGATATGATCTCTAAACTTCTGAGTTTGAGATTCATATTCTTGCAGAAAATCACTAAGAGTTTCCCTCCTAGTCATTCCTTCTTCTTCCCTTTCTCTCATGGAAAATCTGGGCATTTGACTATGTTTTGCATCATAGTGTGTAGCTGCATGCTCACACTCATCATATGAAACTCTAGAGTTTGTTTCAGATTCAAACCCTCTTGTAGATTCTCTACACATCTTCTTCCTCATCTTCTTAAGATCTCCATGAATGCTCTGCAAAGTTTGAGATAGAAACTTAGGAATTTTCTCATCCTTTCTTCCTCCAAAGAATGGAGTCTTCTTTCTGTTCATATTTTCTTCTTCTTGTCTTCTAGATAGCATAATGGCTGAGATCCACAGGCTGAGCCAAGATTATGCTCTGATACCACTGTAATATTCCCAAAGGGGGAAGCAGCAATATATGAACACAATAGTGGAAAGAACATTGAATTAATCAGCACACCGTAATATGAGACAAATGTACATCCATATTATTAAACATATCAGCAAATAATTGGCACAATATATTGGGGATCTAATCACTCAAGCAATAGAAAACATACCTCCTCTAAGAAAATATGTCAATACATGTAAAAACACTACCATACAGATGCCATGATCCATGAAAGCGCAGTTTAAGGTATAAATTGCTAAATAAGTATACATCAATGTAGATTTGCCATTATATAGCTCAAATAATGCTAGGAGTGAAGATCTAGCCTCCTAAACACCTTTCCAAGAGAATCCGGGAAAGATTTCCAGAAATACATAAAGTATGAATGGTGGATCTAAAGCCCTAGGGCTAAAGATTCACTGCAACTGAAGCACATAGAAGGAGGTGGTTGAATCTTATGTAGATCTGAAAGAACTCCTCCAAAAATACTCTCTCAATGAAGGGATGATCCCTTCAATAGAAAGCAAACCATTGTTACTGTGGAAACTACTATTGCTGGAAACGACTACTTCTGAGGAAAAGAAACATGTTCAGAATGTTGATAGCTTTCTCAGAATGATTCGGAATTTTAACCACGGATTCTACGCAAAAAACCCAAAAAAACCCAAAAATGGTTTAGCCAGATTTTAAATTTGGATTTTCGGCCATTTTTGGGTTGCCCACTACAACAGCTCACTAAAATAACGCAATTCCCAACTGAAAATGTGATGTAAATGATGGGGATAGGTTGGCCTAATACCAAATATTTGAAATATGCCTAGGAACCCTCCTTGTTGATCTCCCAAGAGAATGAATCCTTCCTCCTATGGAAAACTAGCTCAAAAAGTGGGTTTCTCAACCCTCCACTGCAACACCCTGCAACACAACACAAATATGAACAGAAACTACACTATAGCTGAAGAATGAAGCTTGGCTAGAATTCTAGAATGTGGAAATGATAGTACAAGACTCCTCTAAGAGCTCCTCAATGGAAGAGGTGGGATTCCCGATCAGGAACATGTAATGTTCCAATATTAGCATGAAGCTAATTTGAACATTAATTTTTCTCATGCCATCTAGGAGGTGAATAAAATAGGTGAGGAGACCCATGAGTAGAAATAAGATACCTCATAGTGTGAAAGGGATCAATGGAGCAGCTTTATTTTGCACCTTCCAGTGTGAAAAGGGGGAAATGCATGAGGACAAGGTCAAGTTTGACCAAGTCAACAACGCTGCCTAAGAGGGTGTGTATTGCTTGGGAAGACAGTGCAATTTGAGAGGGAGGAAGATCACTTGTGGAAGAAACCCTAATGTGTGGGGTCTAAAGCAAAGAGACATTCACTTGCATAAAAGGAGGAAGAGGCAGCCATAGAGAGACATGTTTTGAGTATTTGATTTTGGTCTAGAAGACTATTTGCAATCTCAGGCTATTTAGCTGAGTTGCAGTGCTATTTAGCACGATGGATTCCTATTGAGGATTTCGTTCTCCTTATTAAGAGGCCTCTTGAAGGATTTCACTTCATTTCTCCACATCTACGCTCAAGGCCAAATACACTTCCTTCAGTCACTACGTTATTTATGTTGAAGTATAACGTAGTGTTGCAGGGTGTTGCAATGGAGGGTTCCACAACACCATTCATTGGCTCATCTTTCACAGGAGGGAGCTTCTATTCCTCGGGAAGGTTAGTGAGGAAGGTTTCAGAGTTGATTTGTAGGCCAAGCATCTCCCATCTACTACAGCGCAGTCCATCTCCTTGACTACGTTATTTCAGTGTGTATCTGCAGTGGGGGTTGCACCACTATTTTGGAGGGTGAGATCTTCAGTGTTAGGATCAGCCTTGCACTCGGGAGATCCATTGGAGGAGGCTCACTTCATATTATACATCTTATTCAGCCATCTCCATTCATTCCAGTTATTTTCTGAGTTGCATCTGCTCCCAGAAACTCCGGCATTTCTGTAGATTTTCCATTTGTACATATATTTTATCCAATCCTTCTAAGGATTATTGTATCATTGTTTTCAGGGGTTGAGAGCTTGCTCCCCCCACATTTCTTGAGCTGATATTTTCATATCATTCTATTATCATTTATTATGTTGCAGTGTCTCCATTAAATTGCGCTGATTTAGCCTTATGTGAATTCTATGTAGCAGTGGTCTCCAATTTCTTGTACATGTTCTATTGAGGCCCTCATTCCCTAGCTTGAGTGATTAATTACTCAAATAATTGTATACTTTTGCTGCTATAATATCCAAGGGAAGGCTATTTGTATCTTCATGTCTCATAGCTCATAATAATAACGTTTTTATTCCACTTCTTGTTCAAGAACTATTGCAGCCCCTTCATCGGGAACTTTTTGAGGGTAACTAGGTGTGGCAGACTTGTTTAACCCACCTAGAGGGATTTATTTTGAGCCACCTCTTGGATTTTAGTCTTATATACATCAATCTAAGGGATCCAGGTCTTAGTTTCAAATCTTGTTGCATAAATTTTTGGAAAATGTGTTTTCCAGCCATGTATTGCTGACAGATCTCATTTTGGGATATTACAGTGGTGTCGAAGCAAATTTCTTGGCTTATCCTGTGATTATTAGCCCAAGAGGTTAGAAGATTGAAGAGGATGGGTTTTATCTCATCATATTTCAGATCCATGAAGAACCTCCCCAAGGAGGATAAGAAGATATAAAAGGACCATGCACTTCCTATTCTCATCAAGAAGGAGATAGAGAGATGAGCAAGAGAAAGACTCCGTCTTTTGGAGGAGAAAAAGGGGATAGGCTTACAAAGATTCTTCCTAAATATGTACAAAATATTCATGAATATTTCAAGAATATAAGGAGGGATATGTATGAAGAATCTCCAAAAGAGTTTGAATCTAAAGCAAACTCTAGATTTTCATATGGGGAGTGTGAGCATGCATCCACACCCTATGATGCACAGCACAGTCACATGCCTGGGATTGCTAGGAAAAAGATGGAGAGAGGGGAAAAGATTGCTAGGAGGGAAAATATTAGTGATTTCCTGAAGGGGTATGAGTCTCAAACTCAGGAATCCCGAGATCATCTCAGTTTTTCAGAGTTTTGCAAGGCCAAGGTGAAGGGGAGAGAGTAGCAGGATAGATTTCTTCTATCAACCTTTGAAGGTTCACCTACATGTTCAGCCAAAGCTTTGGTGGAGGAGTTAGATACCTTCTTGTAGCACCACCAAATTCCTGAAGATGAAGCCATCAAAGTTGCAGCGCTACATTTGAGAGGTAAGGCTTATGCCTGGTCGATCTTTGAATCCTTTTCTTTGAAAAATATAAACACTGCATCTTATGCAAGTTTCACTAGGGCCTTAGTGAGTAGGAGGATTCATGAGACACATATGGTGGAGCTAAACAAGGGAACTCAAACAAAACCCTTGCATGAAAACATAATTCCACTTTATAAAACCATGTAGGAAGATGAAAACTCGCACCATACCTTACCGGAAGAAAGGCTTTCATCTCGCACCTTTGAGCAAGGAAGCATGGAGATCTCTTTTTCAAAGAGGGATCCAATCATTGGGAGGTTGCCCATTCATGTTGAAAATATTGAGGGCAACAACGTTGTTTCATCTAGAGATTAGCTAGTGCCTCATGCATAGGAAGGAGGAGCTCTTACTCCAAGTAGAGGGATTCTTGCATCTTTGCAAGGAAGTCCCCAGGATCTCATGTGTGGAGATCAAGGCACAACTAATGTGCCATTGTTGAGGAGGTGTGAAACCATGGAGACACAAGGAGGAGGTATGGAGAAGAACCAGCATCATGAGATGAGGAGTACACACCCCTATCCATTTCTGGAGGTTGTTACACCTAGGAGGGAGACTGGATTACGCAGTGAGAGCATGGGCAGATTTTTCCATTCATATATGCAATCATCTCTTGATGATGATGTCTCATTGCATGGAGACATTTCACCAGGGATACCACTAGATCAGCAGAGAAGGATGAATGCTTCACATGTTGAGGCACCACTCATTGATTTCAGAAGGGTGGAGACCTTGGGAGAGCTGGGTACAGCGTTGAGAGTCTTGGGTAGACTCAAGGAGGAGAGAGGAATTCTCTCAACATCACTTTTACCCACTCACATTTCAAATTTTGTGCTATGGCAGAAGCAGCAGGGGAAGGATAGCAACCTTCCAACTTGCATATTTGACATGGGAGATGTCAAAGAAGAGGGCAGCCATATGACAGGTGTTCTTCATGATAGTTCATCAGCACTGTCACTATGGACGATAGATCCATATTGGAGCTCCCAGCTGTTGGTGGAGTATTCTAAGGATCTTCATGCTTGTAGGATATTGGATGGCCAGTTGCATGTGGAGGAGTATTCAGTCAGAGATGGGGTCATCTACTATCATGGTAGGATCTTCTTATCTAGAGCTTCAAAGCTCAAGGAGAATTTGCTACAAGCAGCACATGTGGATTTCCTTTTCAGACACACATTCTATGAGAACATACCACACCATCATGGAGGGGTATTTTTGGGAAGGCTTTGAGGAGGAGATATATCAGCATATGAGGAGATGCATGGATCATGTGGAGATGGAGGAGAGACATAACTCTTTGGAAGAGTTAGCATAGCCACCTCTTTTCTCTTTAAGGATGAGAGGAGACTCATTTATAAGCCACTCCCTTTGTATGAGCAAAACATATGGTAAGGGTGTTGATTGTTTACATGATGATTTATATAATGTCTGTATATATCCCTTGACCATATATGTGTAGGATGTTTCCCCAAGGAGGGGCATTCTTTCTTTTGGGCTTCATGGTCTACTTGAGGCCATAAGCATGATTGATTTCCATTCCCTAGGAGGACTTGGGGAAGAGTTGTACTATGGAGGACATGCTCACTTTACACTATGCATCATTCACTGCCTCCATACTTATGAGGAGATTGGAGCAGTAGGAAAGTGGTTGAGAAGCCACTCATCTTATCAGTCTCTATTTCAGTTGAGAGTCAAGCTGCATTGGTTACATTTGAGGTACCATTGTCCTTATCACTTGTTACACATGGCAGCAAGCATGATTCTCATTTTTGCTCCATATGGTTCTATTGTTTCTATCTTTATGAGGAGAATGTTTGGGAGAGAGACACATGGGATGGATGTGTCATTTGAGGGAGGAATTCCCCAGAATTTTTTCACTACATGTTCTAAGAGGAGCATGGGAGATGGTATGGCCACTAGAGAAACTCATTTGTTTCCTTATGAGGTGAGCCATATGATGGATGTGATGCCATATGATGATGATTTCCAACTCATCATATATGGGGATATTTGGGCCAGCATGATTTGCAGCATTGGAGGAGAGATCCTTGGATATCTACTCCTCATATTGCCACTTGAGGGAAACCTTATTACAGCCCAAGATCAGCCAACACTCTACACTTATCATAAGTGGAGAGATGGATAGCATGGGGCAGGCCACCTTGTCTACCATATGCAGAATTTCAGCCCACCTACTTTGCCAGAGCCAAATGTGGAGGATAGTCTTCAGGAGTTTCCTAGTTGGGAGGTGACTCATTTTTCATGGCTAATAGCTTGGGGATGGAGGATCCATATGGGAGAGATAGTTCCCATTAGATTTCAGATCTCATTCCTCAAAGGGACCTCTAGACATCACTTTGCTGTCCTCTTGAGTATTTCACCTTTACATGATGAAAGCTTGATAGCTGACTTGCATACTGAGGAGGAGAAATGTGGGGGCTTGATTGATGATATAGCATCTCTTTATTTGGAGGAGATCATTATACATGGATGCTACAGGGAGAGGAGGAGAAATAACCTAGTCTTTCCTTGCACTTGCTTGAGGACAAGCAATCTTTGAGAGGGGAGGACTGTAATGTTCCAATATTAGCATGAAGCTAATTCAAACATTAATTTTTCTCATGCCATCTAGGGGGTGAATAAAATGGGTGATGAGACTCATGAGTAGAAATAAAATCCCTCATAGTGTGAAAGGGATCAATGGAGTAGCTTTATTTTGCACCTTCCAGTGTGAAAAGGGGCAAATGCATGAGGATAAGGTCAAGTTTGACCAAGTCAATAGCGCTGCCTAAGAGGGTGTGGATTTTTTGGGAAGATAGCGTAGTTTGAGAGGGAGGAAGATCACTTGTGGAAGAAACCCTAATGTGTGGGGTCCAGGGAAAAGAGACATTCGCTTGCATAAAATAAGGAAGAGACAGCCATAGAGAAACATGTTTTGAGTATTTGATTTTGGTCTAGAATACTATTTGCAGTCTCTGGTTATTTAGCTGAGTCGCAGTGTTGTTTAGCATGAGGGATTCCTATTTAGGATTTCCTTCTCCTTCTTGAGAGGTCTCTTGAAGGATTTCACTTCATTTCTCCACATCTAGGCTCAAGGCCAAAGCCACTTCCTTCAGTCACTGCGTTATTTCTACTGAAGTATAACGCAGTGTTGCAGGGTGTTGCAGTGGAGGGTTCCACAACACCATTCCTTGGCTCATCTTTCAGAGGAGGGAGCTTCTATTCCTTTGGAAGGTTAGTGAGGAAGTTTTCAGAGCTGATTTGTAGGCCAAGCATCTCCCACCTACTACAGTGCAGTCCATCTCCTTGACTACGTTATTTCAGTGTGTATCTGCAGTGGGGGTTGCACCACTATTTTGGAGGGTGAGATATTCAGTACTAGGATCATCCTTGCACTCGGGATATCCATTGGAGGAGGTTCACTTCAGATTATAAATATTATTCAGCCATCTCTATTCATTCCAGTTATTTTCTGAGTTGCAGCTGATACCAGCAGCTCCGGCATTTCTGTAGATTTTCCGTTTGTACATATATTTCAGCCAATCCTTCTAAGGATTGTTGTATCATTGTTTTCAGGGGTTGAGAGCTCGCTCCCCCCACGTTTCTTGAGCTGATATTGTCATATCATTCTGCTATCATTTATTATGTTGCAATGTCTCCATTAAACTACGTTGATATAACCTTATGTGAATTATGTGTAGGAGTGGTCTCCAATTTCTTGTACATGTTCTGTTGAGGCTCTCATTGCTTAGCTTGAGTGATTAATTCCTCAAAGCATTGTATACTTTTTCTGCTATAATATCAAAGGGGAGCCTATTTGTATCTTCATGTCTCACAACTCATAATAATAACGTTGTTATTCCACTTCTTGTTCAATAACTATTGCAGCCCCTTCATTGGACACTTTTTGAGGGTAACGAGGTGTGGGAGACCTGTTTAACCCACCTAGAGGGATTTCTTTTGAGCCACCTCTTGGATTTCAGTCTTAGATACATCAATATAAGGGATCCAGGTCTTGGTTTCAAATGTTGTTGCATACATTTCTGGAAAATGAGTTTTCCAGCCATGTATTCCTGACAGATCCCATTTTGGGATATTACAGAACAACCGGTGCTAAACAGCACAGCAATCTCAACTAAACAGCTGAAGAATTCAAATATTCATGCAGACCAAAAAATCAATAATCCATAACATAGATGTGTTTCTATGGCTGCCTTTCCCTCCTTTTATAGAAATGGAATCCCTCTCATCTTGGGTCCCACTCATTAGGGTTTCCTCCACCAAAGAATATTCCTCCCACTATCTCTACGTTGTCTCACAATATGATCTCCACCTTCTATCCCAGCGCTATTGACTTGGCCAAACTTGACCTTGTCCATATGAAAATGTCCCTTTTCACACATGAGGGTGTAAAATCCAGCTCCTATTGTTGGGGTTCTCATGTTTTGGCCAGATTGGCAAGACCAAAAGATGAGACAACATCAGAACCACTTTGGGGCCCTAGGATCTATCCCTCATGGACCCGAAGAGGGATCTCTCCAAATAGAGCAAAGAATGATATATCTTTAAAGCTTGGAATGAGATGTTAGGCTAGGTATGAAGCACAAAGGGGTTTTAAATGATTTGGTTGGAGGGTTGCTGGGTTGGTTAGGAGATCATGGACTGGGAAAGCAATGGGAGAAAAGGAACAAAGCAGCAAGATGCTTCAGCAAGGAGAATGGGCCAAGACAGTGCCATCCATTGGGCTATGGAGTCATGAAAGGAAATTACTTGCAACAACTAGCCAAGGCTTTCAAAGGGAAAGTCATCTATACTAAAGGATCCTTTTAGATAGATGATGGGATGGAACATTAAGGAGGAAAGTGAAAGAAGGAAAGCAACCAATTTTCTGTCTATAGATCAGGTCAGAGGTCATTTAACTCCAGACCTGCTTGGACATACTCAAAGGCTGCTCTCAGAGAGACAAAGGGGTAGCTTATAGATCAGACCAGAGGTCATTTAACTCCAGATCTGCTTTAGCAACTCCAAGGGAAAAATAGAGATAAGATTACAAAGAAAAATCTGAGAAGCAAACCCCCAAGTTCATACATCAGCCAGAAGGCAATAACATCCGCTGCACTGGTTAAACCCGTGAACCCACTCTTAGACAGCACATAGGGCGGAAAACATAAAGGTATGGAGAGCAGACAGCATAGGGCACCTAACAAGGGTGAATCCTATACCATTATTCTGATGCCTACTAGAAGAACATGAAACAATATGGAAATGTAATAAACAGAGTAAGAAAACATCACCTATAGTAATAGACCAGGATCCTGTGAAAAGTGCTTTGATTAATTGATGCAAAACCAGTCATGTACAATATGGCTCAATGGCTAATACAGTCCCAACTTCTCCTCCCAGCCTATTACATACAAACTACTCTGCAACTTCCTCCCAAGGCTGTTCTAACAGTCAAACTGAATCCCTCTAACAACAGATGCCCAGCAAGGCAACAACAACCTTTACAATTTGTTCTCAGGGATTTTATAGGAGAAGAGAGAAAACAGAGGTAGATGAACATTGAATTGATCTCATTAAGACAGAATCAACGGAAGTGTTCACGCCCATACCGCTTAATGGAAAAATGCAGCGTTGTGTGTACTCTGTAGACTGCTTTGGAGATCTCTGTCAGGCCGAAATTGACCTCGGATGTTTCTTTGGGATCCTTTCTGGTGCTTGGAGCTCTGTGCTGCCATTCTGGAATAAATGAACTGGATGGAAAACTGCAAGTCCCTCTATGCTTCTTTAATGCTGCCTGACAATCTTTTAAGAAGCTTTGTCAGTGTTCTTGACTTTCCTGGGCTCGAGAAACATGGAGGATGCTGCGGGAAGGTGTACTTCTGGAGGAAACGTCCTGCTATTAGGTGGCGCAGTTATGGCGTTGCTGGTGCGCTCCTTAGTCTTCAAACTGAACCTTAATCCTTTGAATGCAGGGTTAACATTTGATTTCGTTAATAACAGGCACCAACCCCCTTTGAATTCCTTCTGCTGGTCGCTGGCAATGCTGAACTGGCCATCTCTGTACCATCTGCACACTGAAATAACTCTGTTTAAAACCTGGGCAGTGGCGGCGGAGGAAATGCTATGGAGGCGGTGGAATGGTGGCGGAAGAGTGGAGAAGGGTGGAAAGAACACAGAGCAGCGGAGAAATGATTAAAACTGTAAAGGCCCAAAGGTCGAACACTTGGGCGTAATACAAAGGGAAACACGAAAACAAAGGAGCGGAAGCCATGGAGGTGGGACCCAGCGGAGGCGGAGGGCGAATAAACCAGAACCGTCCGATCTTGGAGGAAACGAACGGTCACGATCCAATTGCACCATCGCAATCGGAGGTCGGAGCAAAATACAATCGCAACGCTCGTTCAAAAAGTTCCAATTGCGATTGGGAGAGATAGAGCGATTAAGCGATGGCCGTCGATCTGGGGGAGGAACGGACAGACAGGATTGAATTGGGAGATGGAGGAAAGGGGATGCGATTAGCGCCAGGCCATTGATCTGCGGGAGGAACGGACAGTCAGGATGCAATTGGGAGACAGCGGGGGAGGCTTGCGATTGCGATTGGGCAGGGCAATGCGAATGAGCGATGAACGTCGGATCGCGAGAAAATGGACGGCGGAGATGAAATCGGAAGGGCAGAGGGAAAAGCATGCGATTGTGCGATAGCCGTTGGATCGCGGGAGGATGGATGGCCAGGATGAGATCGGAGGATCGCAATCGGGGAATCGGAAGACAGGGTGCGATTAGCGGAGGACCGTCGGATCAGGCGGGGAGATCAACGGTCAGGATTGAATCGGGAGGGAGATGGAAGGACTTGCGATCGCGATCGGAGCGCTGTTGCGATTAAGCGCCATCCGTCGGATCTGGAAGGGAACGAACGGCTGGGATTAAATCGGAGCTCGGGTGAAAGACTTGCGATCAATCGGGGGGTGCACGATACATGTTGCGATTGCGATTGAGCCGGGCCTTGCGATTGGTGCTCCGTCGTTCGATTGAAACAGATCAATGGTGCAGAACGAAGCAGAGGACTTAACGTTATAAACGATCGCATCGGGGCTTTCTTCTGTTACAAAGGATTTACACCCGCCCGATGCTCCGATTGCGATAAGCACCGGGGACTTAAGCACTTGGTCCTGGCGCCTGGGCACATGTGGGGAAGTGGTTAAGGGGAAGGGGCTATGCCTTAGAATAAGGTCGGAGAGTGGGTTTTTAGCCCCTTTTAATGGATTTTGAAGGTGAAGGAGGGGAACGATAGAGGGAAAAAGGGGGAAAAAGGCTAAACAAAGGGTAGGGGAAGAAATCAAAGGGGATTTTGGGGGGATTTGAGGGGTAAAAGGGGAATAGAAGGGGAAGACAAGGGGGATGAAATAAAAGGGAAAAAGGGGGCCTTTGGGCATTTCTTCACATAACAGAGAGGCTTTATAAGGGAAATCAGCAGAGGGGATTTGATCAAAGGATAAAAGGCACATAGAGGCTTCAAGGAGACTGTGTTTTCAGAGGAAATGCATTCCTTGAAGACTCAACAATGATTTAGCCCCCTATTTTCTTGTCAAAAATTTCATAGGGGGGCTAACAGTGGCTCCACATGGGGATGGCTTCTTCTTGAAGGAGTCAAGAATTCAGAAATTGATCTCTTGGTGTAGGCCAGATGCCTGCTGCTTGAACCATCCATTTCTTTCTTTGGTCAGCTGCCACAAACTGTGAAGACAACATATCAGCAGTACAATTCTTCCAAACAACTACCTGCCCACACTATATTCCTAACATTTTTTCTTCTTGGGTGCATTTGGACTTGCAGACCCTTTTACATCATCAATTTTTACAAACAGGAAAAAATAAACCTAGTCTACTTCTACCCTTATTGCTCCATGAGACCAGATTAGACTGTTGGTCTCACATGTTTCTCTACCTACACTACTACCTGCTAGGATTAGACTGTCTAGCAGGTTTCTTCTCTATATTCTAAAACAGAAAATGAAACAACTAATATACTTGCTCATAGGCTGAGCTTTATTGAGATTTTCCTACCTACCCTACTCTAACTGGAATATTTACAATTCTAGCTTACAAACATTGTCTTCCAATGTAGACATTCCATCAAGTGATCCCATGACTGGTCCCTTTTGCTCAGCTCCTTGAGCAGGCTGGATAGGCAGGGCAGCTTCCACTCTTTTTGTTCAAAAACAGCAGCTTTGAAAAATTTTCTTTCTGTCTGCAACATGCTGCTCAAAAAGACCTTTGAACCTTCTTCAAATGTATGCAGGAAATGTGCATAAGGATCATGAAAATATACCTGGTTGCAAATGTCTGGCAGGCTGGCTTCGACCAGGATCTCTTCTTCTTCCACTGGATCAAAAAGAAGACTCTCGAGAGAGAGAGAATCTCCCTCATCTTTTGAACTGGAGGACTCATCGTATATTGGGGTTGAGTCCTCTCGGAGCTCCGATATGTTCTGCTCTGAGGTGCAGGGCTCTGTGAAAAGGTCTGTATATTCTTGAGCAGTTGTTTGTTCCATTGCTTCCTCCTTTTCAAGAGAAAGCTCTTTGCTTTCACTCTGCTCAAGAAACTCTTCTTCGCTTTCCTCCTCATCTTCTGAAAGGAAAGACTGCTAGCGTCCGATCTCATGACACTCATTACTGATGCTTTCATAACTTTCCCCATCAGTGTCATAGATAGGCGGACCTGACCAAGTCCACCGTTTTGGGCGTGCAGTGGGTCTTTCTTCATTCTGATCCACAGAAGAGTCTTCTGATTTAGAATCATCAAACTCAACTAATGACTGAGCAGGAGCTTGTGTTCTATAGAAGATGTCTGGGGTGGACTGCTGGTTTAATATCCAGTCAATCTCTTCTTCTATCAAAAGAGGGATTTCCCTTTCATCACGGACAGAAGCACATCAGTCCTCTTCCTCTTGTGTTAGCTGACTGGGAGGCAGGATTTCCTCTTGAGCCTCTTCTTCAACATCAGACTCTACCTCTTCCATGTTATCTCCTGTTTCCTCGAGGCAGCTTTCCCTATCAGCCTTTTCTAATAGGTCCTGATATT
Organism: Pinus albicaulis; assembly: GCA_034641835.2. Lineage (NCBI taxonomy): Eukaryota > Viridiplantae > Streptophyta > Pinopsida > Pinales > Pinaceae > Pinus > Pinus albicaulis. The sequence goes on along the minus strand of JAXQQM020079177.1, from coordinate 62,944 downwards.
CTCTGGTCAGCGCGAGACAAGACATGGGTGAACAATCAGGCAGCTCCTGATCATTTTCCTCTTCATCTTCTACAGATTCTTGGGCATCATATAGGTCCTTCTCATCTTCTTGGTCTTGATTTTGTTCTTATTCTGAAGATGACATGGCTTGTTCAAAATAATCATCATCTGCATTCATATTAGCCATGTACGTCTCCAGCATTTCACCAAGCACTTCTGTTATTCTGCATACTTTATTATACAAAGCATTATACTTTGCATCCCTGTCCATGCTTGGATTCGTGCTCGTGCAAAGAAGGATACTATATCTTCTCAACCAGTTCAGTGTTCTTCACCAGTGGAGTCATTTGGTCTTTGGATCATAGGGAGTGTGGAGTCGCCAGGTGGAGGAATTTGACTGTTCGAAGCAGAATGTTGTCCACCATCAGCAATGAAAAGCCAATCTAGAGACAAATCAGTTCTTGACTCTCAGATATTCCCCAGTGGAGTCGCCATTATGTTGGGGTTCTCATGTTTTGGCCAGATTGGCAAGACCAAAAGACGAGACAACATCAGAACCACTTTGGGGCCCTAGGATCTAGCCCTCATGGACCCGGAGAGTGATCTCTCCAAATAGAGCAAAGAATGATATATCTTTAAAGCTTGGAATGAGATGTTAGGCTAGGTATGAAGCACAGAGGGGTTTTAAATGATTTGGTTGGAGGGTTGTTGGGTTGGTTAGGAGATCATGGACTGGGAAAGCAATGGGAGAAAAGGAACAAAGCAGCAGGATGCTTCAGCAAGGAGAATGGGCCAAGACAGTGCCATCCATTGGGCTATGGAGTCATGAAAGGGAATTACTTGCAACAACTAGCCAAGGCTTTCAAAGGGAAAGTCATCTATACTAAAGGATCCTTTTAGATAGATGATGGGATGGAACATTAAGGAGGAAAGTGAAAGAAGGAAAGCAACCAATTTTCTTCTCTCGGCCTACAGCATCAGGTCACCGAGGTCATTTAACTCAGACTGCCTGTATATCAAAGTAGTCAAGCCTCTGAGACAGAAAGTGGGCAATGAGTAGACTGCACCTATGGTCATTTCTAACTCCCATATCTCGTTAGCAACTCTAAGGGGAAAACAGAGATAAGATTACAAAGAAACATCTAAGACCAGCTTCATTCAATTCATACATCAGAGAGCAGGCAATAACATCCACTACACTAGTTAAATTAACTGAGAACCATTCTTAGATAACACATTGAGCAGAAAACATTAAGGGCTGGGAGTGCAGCAACATAAGGCACCTAACAAGGGTGAATCCTATACCATTATCTCCTATTGCCTACCAAGAACAGAACAATATGAAATGTAATAAAATGGAGTAAGAAAACATCACCGATAGTAATAGACCGGGATCCTGTGAAACGTGCTTTGATTAATAGATGCAAAACTACCACAAGGTCAAGATCACCGACGTTATGTCTGCATTTCTCCTCCCAACCTATTACATACAAACTACTCTGCTATTCCCTCCCACGACTGTTCTAACAGTCAAACTGAATCCCTCTAACAGCAGATGCCCAGCAAGGCAACAACAACCTTTACATTATGTTCTCAGGGATCTTTTATAGGAGAAGAGGAGGAAACAAAAGTAGATAGACGATTAATCAATCTCATTAAGACAGAATCGGCGGAAGTGTCCACGTCCATACCGCTAATGGAAAAATGCACATTGTAGTGTGTACTCGTAACTGTTCGGAGACACCGTCGTCGAAATCACCCTGATGTTCTTCGGGATCCTTTCTGGTGCTTCTGGAGCTTCCAGGCTTATCTCCTGAATAAATGAACTGTCTAAAGGTCCGTCTCTTCCATCCATGCTTCATTATCGCGGCTCCCACAATCTTTTAAGAAGCTCCACGTTGTTCTGACTTTCCCCGGGCTCGAAAACATGCAGGGAGGACGTCAAGTAGCGTGGAAGTTCGGAGGAAACATCCCGCCGTTAGGGGTATGGGCCATAGCGTTGCCGGTGCGCTCCTTAGTCTTCAAATTCAACCTTAACTTTGAATGCGGTTAACATTTGATTTATTATCACTGTGCACCAACCCCTCTCTTTAATTTTCCGCCGGTCACCGGTACGTCGAATCGTCATCTCTCGTACTATCCGCATCGTTTAAAACTGGCAAAGGGCGCGAGGTATCACGTGGAGGCGGTGGAATGGTGGCGGAAGAGTGGAGAAGGGTGGAAAGAACACAGAGCACTGGAGAAATGATTAAAACTGTAAAGGCCCAAAGGTCGAACACTTGGGCGTAATACAAAGGAAAACACGAAAACAAAGGAGCAGAAGCCACAGCTCTCAGCTCTATGGCACAGGGGCGAGGCGATCGTCGATTTGTGTGGGGGTTCATCGATAACGGCTATGGATCCAATCGTACCATCGCAATCGGAGGTCGGAGCGAAAGACAATCGCAATGCTCGTTCAAAAAGTTCCGATTGCGATTGGGAGAGATAGAGCGATTAAGCGATGGCCGTCGATCTGGGGGAGGAATGGACGGACATGATTGAATCGGGAGATGGAGGAAAGGGGATGCGATTAGCGCCAGGCTGTTGATCTGCGGGAGGAACGGACAGTCAGGATGCAATCGGGAGACAGCGGGGGAGGCTTGCGATTGCGATCGGGCAAGGCAATGCGATTGAGCGATGACTGTTGGATCGCGGGAAAATGGACGGCGGAGATGAAATCGGAAGGGCAGAGAGAAAAGAATGCGATTGCGATTGGAGGTCGGGATGCGATTGAGCGCTGACCGTCCGATCGGGGATCAGATCAATGGTTCAGATGTAATTGGAGGGACAGAGCGATCGAGGGATCGGAAGATAGGGTGCGATTAGCGGAGGACCGTCGGATCATCGGGGAGATCAACGGTGGGGACAACAATCGGAGGGGCAAGAGCGATTAAGCGCTGGCCGTCGATCTGGAGGGGAGATCAATGGTCAAGAACGCGATCGGAGGGGATTTGCGATTGGCGGAGGACCGTCGATCTGGAAGGGAACGGACGGTGGGGATTAAATCGGAGCCCGGGTGAAAGACTTGCGATCAATCGGGGGGTGTCACTTGAATGTTCCGATTGCGATTGAGCCGAGTCTTGCGATTAGCGCTCCGCCGTCGATCTAAGGGACAGATCAACGGTGAGGAATGTGTCGCGGGCATATCATAATAAAACAATCGCATCGGGAGTTTACGCTGTTACAAAGGATTTACACCCGCCCGATGCTCCGATTGCGATAAGTGCCAGGACTTAAGCACTTGGTCCTGGCGCCTGGGCACATGTGGGGAAGTGGTTAAGGGGAAGGGGCTAGGCCTTAGAATAAGGTCGGAAAGTGGGTTTTAGCCCCTCTTAATGGATTCTTAAGGTGAAGGAGGGGAACGATAGAGGAATAAAGGGGAGAAGAGGCCAACAAAGGTTAGGGGAGGAAATTGAAGGGGATTTTGGGGGGATTTGAGGGGAAAATGGGGAATAGAAGGGGAATAAAATGGAGGCCAATTGGGAGTGAAGTAAGAAGGAAAAGGGGGCCTTTGGGCATTTCTTCATAGCAGAGAGGCTTTATAAGGGAAATCAGCAGAGAGAATACTATCAAAGGATAAAAGACACAAAGAGGCTTCAAGGAGACTGTGTTTTCAGAGGAAATGCATTCCTTGAAGACTCAAAAATGATTTAGCCCCCTATTTGCTTGTCAAAATTTCCAAAGGTTCACTCACCTATGATGATCCCTTTCACCATATTGAGGATTTTATTCATGCTTTTAATATGCATGGGCCTCCTTGCCCATTTATTCAATCATATAGTGAAAAAATCAATTTTCCAATTATCGCTTACCTTACAAAAGTTATTACACATTGCACACCCAATATCACACTGTCGTGCATGTCAACTACAAAAAAGTGGACTCATTCAATGTATATGATCCCACAGACTCATAAGATGTTACACGTAATGAATCGCATATTTCTATCTCCTAGGACCAAAACAGAAAATCCCTCAAAAGCATCAGTGGGTATTTCCCTCCTTTGCACTAGTTGGGCATCGATAAAATTGTGGGTAGCCCCACTATCAACCAAAACAAAAACCCTATGATTTAAGATGCAACCTTGGACCCTCAAGGTCAAGTACTTAGGTACTCCCCTTAATGATGCAAGAGCCCCTCCAATTGGAGCAAATGCCCCATTCCCATCTCCTGATGGAGTTGGTTCATGTCCTATTGTATCAGTGTTGTGACCTCTTCTTGGTTCATCTTCTTCTTCCTCCTCATCATCTGAGAAGACCTCTATGTAGTGTGCCTTTCCTGTTGTACATCTATGTCCAGGTGCCCAATATTCTTCGCATGTGAAAAAAATCTTCCTTCTCCTCAAATCTCTTCGGACATCATCATCAAGAGGTTTTTTATTTGGCTCTCCTTTGAAAGAGGAGCCTTCTCACCTTTTCCCTTTGATTGAAAAGAGGGCTTGTGCTGAAAAGTTGCCTTTGCTTTTGCTTGAAGATATCTAGCCCTTTCAATGGCATATTGAAGGGTAGCGGGCTTGGTAGACTTAACCAACCCATGAAGAGGTTCATCTAACCCATTAATGAACATATAGACCCTTCTTGCTACAGATAAATCAGGAACCATAACAGAAAGTCTCAAAAATTTAGAAATGTAAGTTTCTGGATTACCTTATTGTTTTAGCTTTGAAAGCCCTATGAATGGTGCTTTAATATCTCTTCTCTCAAACCTCTCCACCGGCCTCCTTGTGAACTTTGAATATGCAATCACATTGGCATGACCTAATGTAGACAAGCCATGGAACCACCAATCATGTGCTTCACCCTCAAGGTACCTCGCTACTATCTTAATGGCCTCCATTTCTAGAACTTTGTTCAACTGGAAGCAGATGTCAAGCTTCTCTACCTATGATTTGGCAGTGCATTTTGATGACCCATCAAATTTGGGTGAGAAAAATATGCCAATAGTGCGATGTAGATCATGATTCTGAATGAATCCACCATTTCTATTGTGATTCTTGGGTCTCCTATTGTCCTTGATTTGAAAAAAATCTTAAAAAATCAAGTGATCCTTGAATATCTGAGTTTGAGACTCATACTCCATAAAATAGTCTTCAAGGGATTCTTGCTCTTGAAACCCTTCATTTCCCACAACCAATAATGTAGGCATTGTAGAGCGTTGGGAAACTTGTTTTTTCTACACTGGTTGATCATTCCAGTGATGAGAAATGTCGGATCCTTAACCATGATGAAACCCTTTAGGGGAATCCTTTTATCTATCCATCCTCATCTCCTTGATTTCTCTATCAATTTCTTACATGGCTCTAAGAAGGATCTTGGGAAATTCCTTCTCTTCATCTTCTCCTCTAGGTAAAGGGGTTATACCCTTGTCGTCTTTGTCATTTGTATAATCAAACTTCCGGCGTCTTCTTCCTTGATACCTATTCTCTCTATCAGTAATAGGATCTCCTTCTTTAGATGACATATTGGCTTTTCAATATGCACAGGCTGTGCCAAGAGTATGCTCTGATACCACTGTAATATTCCCAAATGGGAAAAGCAGGAATATAGTGCAAAATGTTGGAACAATAGTGTAAATCATCATATAAAAGCAAGAGGCCAATATGGAGACCTTTCATATGTTATAACAGCAGAAAAATATGCATAAGAAATGGGCCATAAGATGTACAATAAGAAATAACAAGCCTCCAATGGACAAAATCCCTCAAAAAGAGGTGCTACTACTATATATAAAGACTGGAAAATTGCTATAGTGCTATTTTAAAGGCACTTCTACAGCAAATGGTTATACAACAGATCTAAGGCTGATTTGTGCCTCAAAAGATAGATCTACTACAGATCTGAGCACTATACAAGCTCCTTTGAAGAACCCCTTAAGTGTTTTCAGGAAAACACCATATACAAGATGGGCATCTAAGCCCTAGGGCTGAACATCCACTGCAAAATAAAGATCTGGAAATTGTGGCTAATTTGATATGCACAATAGAATAGCCTCCTCAAATAGATCCTCTAAATGAAAGGTAGATCCCTTTCACTAGAAAACCCTCTCTCCAAATGGTGTGCCAAACCACCCTACAACTCCTCCTACAGAAATAACACAGATCTGGAAGTAAACTACGTTGTAGGGTCAAATAAATAGTTGGCCTGATGCCAAGTTCTGAGAATATGCACAAGGGCCTTCCTTACTATCCTCCCAATGGAAAGGAAGCCTTCTCCACTGAAAATAAGCAATGAAATGACCCAAATATGGTCTCCACTACTGAAACCTACAAAACAACTCAACCCTCAATAGGATCTACACTGTAAATGAAAGATGAAGCTTGGCCTTAAGCATGATAGTGGACAATGTAGTACAAGACTCCTCCAAGAGCTTCTCAATGGAAGAGGTAGGATTCCTGATCAGGAACACCCAATGCTAAACAGCACTCAATCTCAGCTAAACAGCAAGAGAAAGATATATATTGAAACAACGCATATATTCAGAAAATTCATATACATCAACATAATAAATAATGGTTGTCTTCCTCTTCCTTAAATAAGATATGATCTTGCAAGCCCTAATCCCCATCTAATAATAGCACTACTTCCATGCAAAGCATCTCCATCTAAAACTGCATTGTCTCTCATTGATGACCACTCCTCCATGATAGCGTTGTTGATTTGGTCAAAGTTGATCCAGTCAGGGTGTTCCAACCCCCTTTCATACTTTAAGGTGCTAATGTAAGCTGCCAATATCTATCTCTTTCACATTGGCATTGATTTATTCATTATTAAGGAGAATTATGGACCTCCATTGTCCTCTTATTCATAAAACAAAGCAGCAAAACAAAATTTAATATTCCAACTAGCTCATGGCTAATTAGGAATATTACATGGTGAAAGTCATCCCATGGTCTATCTACACCCATCATTACTTCTAGGATTTCCTCCTCAGATGGTAAAATAGTATCAAGTCAATCCATAGAGGAAGTGGAGTTAAGAGTCTAAGTTATAGCCACATCTCCATCAAAATCCTCGAGTGAAAGGGGAGTAGGATCGGAATCTACAGCGTTATCAATAAATTTATAAGAAATTTCAGTTGTTGACATGGGATATGCCATTCCACCCACTTTCCCCACTTCTAATGTGTTCATAGAATAGGGTAACGGCCAAGGATCCGAAAAATAATGAGTTCTGAAAAACTCTCTTCAAGAAGGGGCCTGGATGATGAAATGGAATTTATTCGAGCAATAGGATATGGGAGATCAAAAGTACCCATCGACAAGGAATACATTTCTACTCATAAATTCTCTACAAACTGCTTCGTATTCTTCACTAAGGGAATAGTAGAATCAGAGGATGCATTGGATTCTTTCAGAGAATAAGCCATATGATCAACAGTAACAATTCTCCCTCCATGGGGAAAGAATAGGATGCAAAATAATGATGATACAATGGCATCCATTTCATAAATCAAATTTTGTCCCAATAGAATATTATAGTCCAAATTAGCATTGACTATTTCCACCTCGGTATTGTCCACCTTGCCCTCAACACATATGGGAAAGGCTGGAACAAACCATGTGGCCTATGAGAATGACCACCAAATGCAGTCAAGAAAGTAGGTGAAGGAACATCTTGAGGATATATGATCACTTTCCAACATGCAATTGACATGACACATGTGGAAGCTCCCTCATCAACTACAATTCGAAAGATGTTCATTTTTCGATATGTAGATTTAATTTGGAAAGACATGTGATGAGGGAGTCTCTTCTTAATATTTGACATGTCAAATGTAATAATAACATATTTTTTTGGATATATTTCCCCAATCTGATCCAGATGGACATTCGTGGCCACCCGCCTATTCCACGTAGTCATTTTCATCAATTTTCTTATTTACTATTTTTAGCATTTTTTCGAGTCCTGAACTTCTAGAGCCATTTTGTGGCCCCAAGCGACGTTTTTGGGCATGATTCGTCTAGAGATTTCATAAAAATAGAATGAGTATATGTAGTCCTCATAGATATATTTCAAAATGAGATATCATACGCACCAAACGAATATAATATGACCAAGTTACAACACTAGGAATTTGGTTGCCCAACTAATCCCAACGGGGCCCATAAACTCTTGGTGTTACATCTCCTTCGGTTAGGGTTTTTGAGTTTAGGGTTTTCTCTTATTTTTAATAATAAAAAAGGCCCTTGAGCCTCATTGTAAAATAGTTCAGAGCATGTAGCCAACACATCTCTTCTAAGAGATAAGCTACCATCGCCCGAGCTAGTTTATTTTCCATTCTATCTGTAAGCATTTTTCAGTATTTGATATTAATGAAACAAAGTGTTATTCCTGTTGCATCTCAGTGTTTATGTTGATTTATATATTTTATTATGTTCCTACATAAGTCTGGATTAGTGGTATCAGAGCAGTTTTTTCTTTCTCTGTTTTTCTTTGCATGTCCCCAATGAGGTCAGGGTTCAAGGAGTTAGGGCTCGATATGGTTGAACCCTTGCAAGATCAACCTCGCAAACACTGATGGCCTCCCATGGAAAACGAAAATAAAGAAGAGGGATCAAGAGATACTATCAAAATATTTCTTGAGGATTCCCTTGAGAAAAAAAGGAATATGATGATGGATAACTTTTCCCATATGCTTCAATGGTTTCCCATCGGTGGTGCATCTGCATCCAACAACCACTCTGGAGTTGCCACTCCTTTCAAGGTACAATTCAACTTCGGCATTTCTATATTTGAAGGCTAAATATATGCAAACACTGTAGATATATGGTTGAATTTGTTGGAAGGTTATTTCTCGGTCCATGATTTCTCCAACCGAGAAAATATTACTTTTTCACTCCTCAAAGGTGCCCCCCATGTCAAAGAGTCATGGGAAACCTACTATGAGAAAAAGGATGAGAGGGAACCCTCTCTGTTCTCGGGCGTACCAACTTGGAATTCGTTCTGAAATGGAATCAAGGAACAAAATTACCCCGTTGGGAGCTATTAGGACAAGTACATCCAATGGACCACGGTGCGATAGAAAAGGGATCAAGATGTGCATGAGCTAATGAATTTTTTCATACCCTACATGTTTGGTATGTCTTATATTCTTTCCACGACTAGTCACACATGGGGGGGTCACAGGGGGCGTGATAGCTCCGCCTGTACATTGCGCCAGGTGCAGCAGGGGGGCCACACGGGGGGCGGTATCCCCCCCTGTTGGGGTCCGGGGCAGCGCCCCTGGGAAAAAAAAATTGGACCTTATTTTTTGGCGGGCAGACCCGCCCATGGTTTTGTGCATGGGTTTGCACATGGTTTTGGGGTATGATGATTTTCAACCCCTGGTATTTTGTAGATCCAGTCAAGGGAACTACGGTTATGTTCTAATCCAGAGTTAATGGTTTGGGGTTTATGTATGCTTCAGCATGTATATATATGTGTTGTAACACTAAAAGGAATATAATGAAAAATCAAGCTGGTCATCCCGATTTGGGTTCCAAGGGAAAATCTTTGCTTTTATCTATTTTATGTTTTATGCTCTCGCTATTTTTTATTTTTTGTTTTAAGATTCATTTGTAGATAATTTATGTACATGGTTAAAACCTACATTTGGTATTAGAGTTGTTTTGGCTTCAAGGGAACACCTTTGCTTCTAAGGGGTTTTCTTCTTGGGCCTGAGGTAGACCCTGTTCAGTGGGAGATCTATGGGATCGATTCTTCCGGTGAAAGAAGATGGCGAGCAGTGTAAAGATAGATATTGAGAAATTTAATGGTCATAGTTTTGAGTTGTGGAAGCTCAAGATCAATGGATCATGGTAGATCCAGGTACTAAACCAACGGCAATGTCAGATGGAGACTGGAAGAAGTTGGATCGGAAGGCGAAGAGCACAATACGGTTGTGTGTCTCAGATTCGGTATTTTTGAATGTATCTGGGGAAGCTATGGCAAATAATTTGTGGGACAAACGTCTCTAGTGAATAAATTGTTCCTGTGGAAAAGGTTGTATAACCTGAGGATGAAGGATGGAGACTCGGTGACAGAGCATCTGAATGCCTTCAATATTGTGGTAAGTCAGTTGTCATTTGTTGATATTAAAATCTCAGATGAAGATAAGTGCATCATTTTGTTTTGTTCTCTACCAGATTCGTGGGACAGTCTGGTTATTGCAATAGGTAGCAATACAACTACCTTGAATTTTGATGACATTGTATCATCCTTGCTGTTGGAGGAAATGAGACGGAGAAATATGGAGGGCCATAATGGAGATGCCTTATCTACACGAGGAAGGTCCCAAAACATAAATAAGAATAAGGTTTCTAGTGGGAGATCTAAATCTAGAGGGAGATGTAAATCTCCTGGAAATTTTGTAAAGGTGTGCTGGAAATGCGAAAAGGAAGGACACTACAAAAAGGACTGCAGATCTAAAGCTCCTGAGAAAAGAAAGGGATTTTATGATGCTCCTTTTACAGAGCAAAAAACCACCTCGGATGAAGGTGGGGATGTCTATTTGGCTTCTTCTTCAAATACACATGTAGATCATGAGTCATGGTTGATTGACTTGAGTGCATCCTTTCACTTCACTCCCCATAGGGAGTGGCTCTGCGAGTATGAGAAATATGATGGTGGTGATGTCTTCCTAGGGGATGATAGGAAGGCCAGAATCATCAGACATAGAAAATTCAAGCTGAAGCTGCAAGGTGGAAGGATTAGAACACTTCCTGGTGTTCTGTACATTCCTGCATTGGCCAGAAATATAATTTTTGTAAGAAAGATGGATGATGCAGGTGTAAAAACATTGTTTGACAAAGATACCTATAAGATGATTCGGGGAGCATTAGTATTAATGTGGGGAGTTCGGATTGGAACTCTGTACAAACTTCAGGGCAGCACTGTTATTGATGGGTGCAACAGTTCTGTGGTTCCTGAAAGTGGAGCGAAAAGCCTAGCGGTCTCTGGAGAAAAGACCATGTTATAGCATCAAAGGCTTGGACATATTGGAGATAAGGGCCTTCAGATACTGCATGGAAATGGTATGGTAGAAGGTATGTCTAATTTCTCTCTAGAATTTGATTTCTGTGAACATTGTGTATATGGGAAGTAGAATTGGGTGAGTTTTCCTTCTGGTGCTAAGAGGGCGAACAAGATATTAGAGCTTGTGCACAGTGATGTGTTTGGACTTGTGTCGGTTCCATCACTGGGTAAGTCTGTGTACTATGTTTCATTCATAGATGACTTCTCAAGGAATACATGGATATATTTCTTGATAAAGAAATCTGAATTCTTTGAAAGATTTAAGAATTTAAGACTCTAGTGGAAAACTAGACAAAGAAGAATATAAAGGTGCTGAGGACAGATAATGGTGGGGAGTTCTGTAAGAAGGAAATTGAAGAGTTCTATAAGAAGTGTGGTATAGCACGGAAAAATACTAATCAATACACACCTCAGCAAAAAAAAGTTGCAGAAATAATGAACAGAACGCTGATGAAAAATGCAAAAAGCATGCTCAGTGGTACCGTGTTAGGACAAGAATTCTGGGCAGAGGCAGTGGACACTACATGTTACTTGGTTAACAGATCACCTTCATCGTCATTGGAGGATAAGACTCCACATGAGGTATGGACTGGTAAGAAACCCTCTCTTTCACATCTGAAGCTATTTGGATGTGATGCATATGTACATGTTCCAAAGGAGAAAAGGACCAAGTTGGATAATAAATCTGAATGGTGCATCTTTATTGGGTATAAGGATGGTTTAAAGGGTTACAAGCGTTGGAACCTGGAAAGAAGGAAGGTTGTGTACAGCTGAGATGTAGTGTTTAGAGAGGTGAAGTATGTTGTTAAACATGAAGTCCTACCAAAGGAACCTGAGAAGATAGAGTTTGAGCTAAAGGAGGATGAATAGAACTCTACAACAGAAGAAGACTCAGAAGAGGAAGAGCTGCAAACTCCAGCTGTGAGAAGAACCATCAGGGAGGTAGTAGATTCAAATGATGGAAAACTCTGGAAGGAGGCCATGGTTGATGAAATGGCATCCTTGCATAAAAATGAATCATGGGATCTAGTGCAGTTGCCAACTGGAAGGAAGCCCATCGGGAGAAAATGGGTGTTTAAGAAGAATATTAATGTAGAAGGCAAGGTGGAGAAATACAAATCTCGGTTGGTTGCAAAAGGTTATTCCCAGGTGCTGGGAATTGATTTTGGTGATATTTTTTCTCCTGTTGCCAAAGTTACTTCTGTTAGATTACTTTTATCTGTTGTTGTTGCATTTTATTTTGAGGTAGAACATATGGATGTCAAGAAAGCATTTATTCACCGGTATCTGGAAGAGGAGATCTACATGAAACAAACTGAAGGCTTTATGGTGAAGGGGAAGAAAGAACTGGTATGCAGGTTAAAGAAGACTCTGTATGGGTTAAAAGAGTCACCAAGGATGTGGTATCAGAAATTTGATACCTATATATGGGGACTTGGCTTCACCAGAAGCAAGGAGGATCACTGTGTTTATTTTATATTAATTGGTGATCGTGTTATTTATTTGGTCTTTTATGTGGATGATATGTTGTTGATTGGAAATGACAAAGAAATTATCCAATATTTGAAGACCCAACTGTTCTCCAAATTCGACATGAAGGATCTTGGTGCTACAAACCATATTTTGGGCATGGAAATTAAGAGAGGTCAAACAAAGAGGAAGTTCAGGTTAAACCAGAGGAAGTATGTCAAGACTATATTGTAAAGGTTCAATATGCAGGATAGTAAACTGGTAAATGTTATGATTCCTGTAGGTGTAAAGTTGTCTGCTAAACAGTGCCCCAAGACACAAGAAGAAGAGCAGGATATGTCCCGTGTTCCATATGCAAGTGCAGTGGGTAGCCTGATGTATGCAATGATCTGTACTAGACCAGACATTGCACATGTGTAATGAATAAAATAGTTAATTAGTGATTAAATTAGTTAATTAGTAATTAGGTTGAAATGCCATGTCTGATAATACATGACCTTTCATGAAGAGGCACATGCGTAGGTATATAAGCAGGCCTCATTTGTATCATTCAAATCATCTATCTATCTCATACCTTTTATAATATAGTATTTGTATTCTCATGGATATCTTTCTATTCCAAGTGTTCTGCAGTATTTAAGCTTGAGAAGGAACTTTGTTCACTTCATTACCAAATGAAGCGAACAAAGTTCCTTCTCAAGATTAAATACTCCAGAACACTTGGAATACAAATATATCCATGAGGATACAAATATTATATTATAAAAGGTATGAGATAGATAGATGATTTGAATGTTACAAATGAGGTATGCTTATATACCCACGCAGGTGCCTCTTCATGAAAGGTCATTTCTTATCAAACATGGCCTTTCAACCTAATTACTAATTAACTAATTTAATCACTAATTAACTATTTTATTCATTACATTTCCTTCCCCTCAAAAAGATTTGTCCTCAAAGCTTGTCGATGAAAGGCCTCGATTTCTTTTCCTGCTATGAACATCTTCTCATCTCGGGGCAGTCATCCTTGTCGATACAAGTTGATATGATCCTCGAAGTGACAAACAAAATTGTCGCACTAAGAATGGATCGGACCATCCTAAATCAATATTCTATGGAATCTTACGATGACTGGAAACTGGTGATGATTCGTGAATATTCTTCAGACTATCATCTTGTTTCTATTCTGAATACATAGCTCGGCTGAGTTTCCTGCTCCCATGCTTTGGATGTCGATAGGGAACTTTTTTGGTTTGACTTTGATTTTATTTTGGCAAGGATGTTATTGAGTAGGTTACAGAACCTTCACTTAGAATGCTCCTCGTTTTAACTGTAACATCGAAGTTTGTATCATTTGCAACTTGCCTGTCTTCTTCTTGAGTTGTGACATTTACTGGATCAATGTTCATTTTTCCTCCAACTTGAACTTCTACATTTGTCGGTTTCGACAACTCTTTTTCGACAAGTTGTTGCACCTTGTTTTCCAACAACTTCTTATCCTTCTTCAATTTTTTAATTTGCATTAGCAATTTTTTATTCTGGTCCTTTAGGGGAGCAACTTCTTCATTCTTGTTAGTTGTGATTTTGTCAATTTCCTTTTGCATATTTTGGATCGCCTTTTTACTTTCTTGAAAATTACTTTTGAAATTTCTTGAATGTCTTCAGGTGTCACTGAATTTGGCTTTAAGTTGACGTCCTGTAGCATTATTTTCTTCTTTTTGTAGGAGAATGTTAAAAAATTATTTTTTGTATTAAGGATGAATGACCCTAGTGATTCCATCCAGAGCGAACCCAGAATTATATCACTATTGTTACAAAATAAGGTTTTAACGGTAAATTGCAAGACAATGGAATATTCCCCAATACTTAAGTGTAAATTCCCTATGTTGTATTTTTTTTCATTTTCGCGAAATGAATTTGTTTTAGTTATATTTGATTCGGGAATCACTAATTGGTTAGCACATTCAGTACTAACATAATTATCCTCTTGATTAAGATCGATAGATATAACAACTTCCTTTCCCGCAAGTGACCCTTTTATTCTAATTAGCGCATGGACAAACATACTATAATTTTCAGGAAATCTTCTTTCTTTCCTTTCTGAATTAGACTCAATTTCCTTTTCATCAATGATTGATTCCATTTTTTCTGTTGAATTGAGTTTTTTAGGTTTTTAAGGTAACCCTTCCTAACTTTCTCTTCTTCATGAAGTTATTATTCCTTCAATTTTTTATTTTTTCTTAATAATTTAATTAATTAAATAATTTTAATTAATTAAATATATATATATATATATATATATATATATATATATATATATATATATATATATATATATATTCTTTTAACAATTGATTTTTTTAACTCTTTTTTTTGTTGAAAGGTTACAACCCTAGTGAAACGTGGCTATTCACATATATTCACCTATAAAATATATGTCCACTTATGTGTATTTGACTCAGTTAATGTTCTCCATGTAAAATTAAACTTACCATTTTTTTATTTCATTTCTTATTTTACATTGCAAATACAATGGGTACTACCATGGGCTTCCAAAACCATTTGTGCTTGTAAACCACTTAAAGAATAATCAAAATAACCTTATCTACTCTTCCTTCTTTGTTTTTCTCCTTTTTATTTTTAAATTGTCTCTGGTATGTACATATATGTACTTTTTTATATATATCTCTTTTTTTTTCTTTTCTTTTCTTTTTTCTTTTTTTTCGAGATATTTGACTTCTCTCTCTCTTTTTTTTTAATTTAAATTCTTCCTTTTTTAATATTTCTTCAATTTTTTTATTTAAATTATTTTCTTTTTCAAAATTCTCCTCGGGGTTTGTTTTTTTCTTTTTAATTTTGGCCAAAGGCCTACTGGTGAAAATGGAGAAACTCCAAGACTGGTAGCGAAACGTCTACCATGACTGGAATAAGGTTGAGGATTTTTACGATCAAAGACCTAGATCCAAGAGTGTGGCTCATGGCATGGTAAGCATACAAGGCTTCTGAACTACTTTGATACCAAATGAAGCGAACAAAGTTCCTTCTCAAGCTAAATACTCCAGAAAACTTGGAATACAAAGATATCCATTGAGGATACAAATATTATATTAGAAAGTGTGATGAATGAGATAGATAGATGATTGAATGTTACAGGTGAGGCCTGCTTATATACCTATGCAGGTGCTTCTTCACGAAAGGTCATGTCTTATCCGACATGGCCTTTCAACCTAATTACTAATTAACTAATTTAATCACCAATTAACTATTTTATTCATTTCAACATGCAAAAGGGGGAGTATTGAGCAGGTTTATGTCAAACCCAGGGAAGGAGCATTGGACAGCAGTGAAGTGGGTTTTCAGATATTTACGTGGCACTAGTGAGTATGGCTTGTGCTACCAGGGAAGACCAGGATTGGAAATAATGTTGGACATTCGTGGTTTTGTTGATGCAGACTGGGCTGGAGATCTGGACCAAAGAATATCTACAAATGGGTATGTGTTTAGCCTATTTGTAGGTGCAGTCAGTTGGATGAGTAAAAGACAGTCTATAGTGGCGCTTTCAACTACAGAGGCAGAATACATAGCAGCCACTCATGCAAGAAAGGAAGTAGTTTGGTTGCAGAGATTGTGTTCAAGTATGGGGTTGGTACAGCAAGCTATAAGGATAGACTGTGATAGCCAAAGTGAAATTTTCTTACTAAGAATCCCGCTTATCATTCAAAGACAAAGCATATTGATGTTCAATATCACTTGTCGTAGATATGGCTGAGCTAAAATGGCATTACGGTAAAGGTGGACACCTGAAGAATGTTACATTTATCGACAAAGTCTCTTGAGCACTCGGTTCTCTTGGTGTAGAGAAACAATGGGTGTTGTAGAGTTGGGCTAATGACTAAGCTCTCGTATGGCCCCCGTGGAAAGAAAACAATAAGTGGGAGAATGTTGGGTATGTGTTATATTCTTTCCATGACTAGTCATGGCATAGGGGGGTCACAGTAGGGGTGATAGCCCCGTATGTTAGTAGGGGGGCAGCAGGGGTCACAGCCGGGCCACATCCCCCCGTCGTGTCCGGGGGCAGCGCTCTTAGAAAAAAATTGTCCTTTATTTTTCTGTGCGGACTCCGCCCATGGTTTTGTGCATTGTTTGCACATGGTTTTGGGGTACGATGGTTTTCTGCCCTTGGTATTTTGTAGATTCGGTCAAGGGAACTACGGTTATGTTCTAATCTAGGGTTAATGGATTGGGGTTTATGTATGCTTCGGCATGTATATATGTATGTTGTAACACTAAAAGGAATATAATGAAAAATAAAGCTGGTTGTCCCGATTTGGGATCCAGGGGAAAATCTCTGTGTTTATCTGTTTTATGTTTTATGCTCTCGCTATTGTTTATTTTATGTTTTAAGATTCGTTTGTAGATAATTTCTGTACAGGGTTAAAACCTTCACTGCGCACAAAGTTGGGTATTAAAGATTCAGGGAAAAATTTGGTGCTCCAGTACCAAATTTGTTTGCACATATACATTTAGGAGGAAATGGACTTTCTCAAAATTACCTCACTTGGTACAACATATCGATATGCCACCAAGATCAAGCATAAATTTAAGTAGAAGAAGAAAAACTTTGGATCTGTGACTCTGAAGCCAGGGAAAGGTGCCCCCGAACCACAGAATAAGGGGAAAATCCAAAGTGGGGTGACTCATAACAACACCATAAAGCCAAAGAATGGCACATGGAAGTGGTGTTAATTTCATAACATCTCTACTCACAAGACAAGCGAGTGCCGGACTAAACAGACACTGGTGGCTGAACTGAAGGCATCTGAATCAAATGCATGTTCCGATTCTGATTCAGAATCGGACAAGGGAAATGAAAAGGGGAAGAAATTCATTGATGCAGAACCCAGTGCCACTGTTTCCACCACCAAGATCCAGAAGAAAGAACCCAAAGATCCAGAGGACGGGGTGTGCCTCTTCCATTCCCAAATGTGGGTGAATGGTTCTCCACCACAATTCCTTGTCAATAGCAGAATTCAAAAGAACCTCATTTCAGTAGAGGTTGTGAAGCAGCTCGACCTATCGACCACAGTACACCCACATTCCTATACCACCAAGTGGCTTCACCAAGGAAGAGATATTCGCGCCTGCCAGTAGTGTCGCCTTTCGTATAGCATCAAGCCCTTCATAGATGAGGTATTGTGTGATGTTGCTCCTCTTGACATGTCTGATGTAATATTAGGAAAACCATACTTGTGGAAGAGACATGTTTTGTATGAGTCTAATCCTCATTCTATTATTATTACTTTGTTAAATAAGTTGTACAGGATACCGAAGATAGACCGCCTTCCATTGTCTCTTTAAGTACTGCAAATGAATGTAGTAAGATTATTTCCCAAAACAGGAAATTTTTTTCATTATGATTCACCCATAGGGCAAGAATAATATTATGGTTGTAGCCTCCAAACAGGGCTCCCCTATGTGGCAGCAGTAGAAGGACAAAGACGTGGAGGAATACAAATACATTTTCTCCTTAGTGGCTCCTCTACACTGTCAGGTCAAGCACTCCATTGATCTGACCCCAGGCGCATCGTTGCCTAATGTTTCCATACCTCACGCGACCACAAAGATAGATTCCACACTATTATTGTCTCAGGATGATAGAGAAAAAAGATTTATTGAATGTATCCAGCACGCCCACTAGCAGGTCCACGACGTCTTGGAGAAATCCATTATCAAGCACAAGCACTGACATGATAAACATCGAGTGCCCCAAGTTCCAGGTGGCTGACAAATTTTGGTTACATTTGCAAAAGGAATGCCTCTCTATACCCCACCGCAAGCTACAACCACTCCTATATGGTCCATACAATATCACCAAGGTTGTGGGATATAATGCTTTTGAGCTTAACATTTCCCCATTCGTTGGCCTGCACCTACTGTTCAACGTGGATCGCCTTCAGCCATACTTTCCACCTTTATTGGACACCTATGACATTGCATAAACACTCACCCTAAAATACTTAAATCCAAACTTCATGTAATGGGCTACAACTGATCGAATCATGAACCCACATCTTAAAATTACTCGCTAGTAGAAAATCCAATTGTATCGGGTTATCAAAGTTAGCAAAATCCTACACCAAGGAAAGTGGCTCACTAGGGACCAATTTCAGCAGAAGCTCCCCCATCTCATGGAGGTGCTAAATGCAATGGGGACCATTTCTTCCTAAGGGGGGAGGAATGATCCAAGTAGATGTTGGTGACCACCCTTCCTATTCCACCTGGTCAATTTCATCAGTGTTCTTATTTATTGTTTTTAGTAGTTTTTGGGGTCCTGAACTTCTAGAGCCATTTTTAGGCTCCAAACGACTTTTTTTGGGCATGATTCTACTGTCTGTTGTATTCCTCGAAGATAAATTTCCAATGAGACATCATACGTGCCAAACAGAGATAACATGACCAAGTTACAACCCTCAGAAGTCGGCTGCCCAACTAACTCTAATGGTGCCCATAAACTCTTGGTGTTACATCTCCTTGGGCTATGGTTTTGGTTGTTTAGGGTTTTCTATTATTGTTCAATAATAAAAAAATTTGCTTGAGCCTCATTGTAACATAGTTCAAAGACATGTAGTCGACACATCTCTTCTCACAGTTAAGATACCATCGCCTGAGCTAGATTATTTTCCATTTTGTCTTTAAGCATTTTTCAGTATTTGATATTAATGAAATGAAGTGTTATTCTTATTGCATCTCTGCGTTTATGTTTATGTCTATATTTTATTTTGTTCCTTCATAATTATGTATCATGATCACAGTGATTAGAGCACTCATTTGTGTTGGGCACGACTGGAGTACCTCTAACACAGACATCTTACAAGGACTTTGAGCGAGATCTTCAACAATGGAGTAGTTCTGGGTAGCCTTGGAATTAGGATTAATCATCGAACATTTTGTAGAGCCTTTTGGCATCTGAGGTATAGCCTCAACTACAGGCCTCTCAATATGGAGTGGCTCTGGAACATCAGGGGCGACCTTAGTCTTAAAGGATTCTGGTTCACCATAATCATGTGACCTTGTCACAATATCAACATGAGAAATCATCATGTATACATTCTATGGATTTTCCCCTTCATGGTTGTCCCCTATGGGGGTTCCAGTATTAGAATTTTCCCCAACAAGAATTTTTTTCCCTTGGGGAAAAGGGTTTTTCAAAATAGCCTATGAGCTAGAAGAACCCTACTGATCTAACAAGTACTGAGCATCCTGAATCTTAGGGAAAATATGAGTTAAATGGTCTCTAGTGTACAATTTGCAAGGAAACTTTACTTTATTTTTTGACTCTATTTTACCCTCCCCATCATTATTACTATGTTTATTCACATTACCCTTCCCATCCTTATCTTTCTTCTTATTACGTCCCTTTTTCTTCCCATCGGATTTTTGATTTCATTTGGGGTTAGAATATTGGATAGCGTTAATATTTAATGGTTGAGAAGGCATAGGCACTAACGGTGATGTCTGAATCAAAGAATCAGTTTGTAAATACAATTGATGGAATTGACTTAACAGGTTAGTTGTACTATTATCAATCGATCCAACTAGCCCGTAGGCATGGGGACCTGCCTTCAATTTAGCTAAATCTCTCTTGGATAGAGGAGCATCAGGAAAAATCTTATAAAGAATCCCAGACTGAGAATATATAAGTTCTAATTTTTTCACTCTAAAGATAGCATGTTCCTTTGTGAATACCTATTGGCTTGAGAGGTCTTGACCGAGGTTTAAATTTTATCGTGCAACCAACAAACCCTCTAACCACTAGCCCTTTCGGAAATGACCTGCTTGCACAGATCAAAGTCTCACCTGAAGCAGTATGGGGGAGTGTTGGAACCAAGTTCTGCACCCTAAGGAATAAATTAATGTGGTAGCCCTAAATAGGTTTATTGCAAAACTTATTATAGATCGGGAACAGATGCATGCAAATTGAAAACAATACTTATCAGATCAATATAGCAAATTTCATTAACATATCGATCGTAGATCGACTTTGTCACAAATATATATAAGATCAGGACCAGATCTATGTAATGTGAAATAACTTAAGAAGATATATTCATATATTCAACCATGAACATATATTCATGCATAAAGAACATATTTACTCGCGCAGATATAAAAAAAGTAAAGCGATCTCAAATAATAGTAAACAGATAACATAGTTATGTAACACAAGTGATTCACCAAAACTAGTCTTTATATTAGATTCCAACAGTTTAGCACAAATAGACCTTGCCCTTATAATTACCCTTCCATGCACACAGCTAGGACTAGGTCTCCGCGCACACAACCAGCAAGAGCCTTTCCACCCAAAATCCCAGAATTAGACAAAAAACCTTACACAATGTTCATCAACATAAGCATAACCAAAAAGATATATCTCTTCATGACTTGACCTTTACATATTTATACTATCTTAGCACGTAGATACTATGGTCTCAAACCATGGTTTGAGGCCCACAATTTACCCTTATAACCCATTTACATAAAAGAGGGACTTTGACCCACCCAAATCCCCTTGACCTTTCTGCGTAGTGCGCATGACCTTTCTGCGTAGTGCGCATATGCAAAAATATACAAAAAAATTCTCAAAAATGTACCCCGGGGGACCCTGCTCCAACAGGCCCCCAACACAAACCTCTGACTCGTCCCGAGTCACTATGGGGTCTACTCCTTCATCTTGTCTTGGAGCGGAGTGGTATAATTTTTTAGTGGAAGCACCACCTCAAGAATCTGTGTAGTATCTCTCTACGCTCCAATGACCAATTTCTTTGTTGTTCACCCTTCTGTGGTCAATTCAATGCTTCTCTGCATTTGCTGAATGGCCTTCAGCATGACATCCAAATTTTTCGATAGCTATAGATCCTCCTCGACCCACGACTGCATACTTACCTCAAGTAGCTATTCTTTCCAGTGCATGTCCTCAATTTCATTATGAATTACTTGGTCGTCCTATAGGCGGGCAACGCACTGTGCAATGACGAGGGTGGGCACCATCATCCGAATATCATCAAATTATTGTTCTTTGACATGCAACTCATTGCGCAGCTACTGTACCATAGGTTCATTCTGAACCAAATTCCAGACACCCATGGCCTCATCCAAGAGCTAACCACACTATGTGACTGTGGCAACAATGCTATCAGTGTCCTGCTTTAATTTGGCCACCCTATTCTCTCTGACTTCTGGTGGGGTTTATGGCTGTAATTTTAGCTTTAAATCAGCAATTTGATGTTCAAATTCAGCCTGCATAGTTTGCACTTCTATGTGTGAGGCCTGTAATGCAAAAGCCATCACTTTTAACTTATTTTTTGGGGTTTTTGTGGCTAGTACTGTTGACACGTCATTGCACACTTGGTTGATATTTTCTTCAAGGCGGCGCATTGAGCCTCTACTGCTCAGCATGCTTCCTCTATAGTCTATTGTTTCAGGTGTGCTTTGGTAGCCTGATGTTGTGACTCTACTGTAGTGGTGTGGGCATGGACTTCATAGAAATGGAGCTCATCTGCAATCATAATTTGGATCAGATGCAATTTTCCTGCAAGAAAAATAGATAAATTAATATTGATATCTCGGCAACATCATAGTTTCATGCGTCAGCTAGCTGATTATACATGGATGGTTGGCTCAAGGATTTAAATCAAACGAGTGTCCCCAGTGGCAGGTATGACATTATTGAGTGGTTGTGCACTAGTTGCATGCATGCTTGCTTGCAGTTGGCATGCTTGTGCAATGCTCGCCTAAATTATGCTCGCTTAAAATTTGAGCTCGCGAATACCAACCTGTACTTCATCAAGTGTAGCCTTGTACTGTGTTTCCATGTCTGTCCACATGTCCTCAGTTGTTGTTGTGACCGTGGTAGCTATTTCGTTGAAATCATCTTCATTCAATGTCAGCTCTTCCTTTCCCATGGCCTTAGAGCCTTTTTGTTTCTTCCTAGATCCTCTTATGGCTTGAGAACCATGCTTTGTGCCCTTGGAAGTCTAAGCTTCGACCTGATCCTTTGTCTTTTTTGGTGTAGCACCATTCTTCTCAGGTTTAGTTTTTGTTTCTAGGTCAATCGTTGCATCGGTTTTCGTCGACTTGGTTTATTTTTTCATCATCTTCTTAGTTTTTTGCATACTAGTGTGAGGCTTGGTAGGCATCTTTGGAAGAGAATTCGATGCACCTCGCTCTAGCCGAGATGGCGGGAACTTTGTAGTGATGTGCAACAAATATTTCTCAGTGATGAGATAGGTAAATTCATACCACACACCTTCAACTGCACCCTTCGTGCAGATGTGAATATTATGGAAGGTGGCCTTAAAATCTGTGATCATCTTGTATTGGTTGTACAAAGTCGAAGACAACCTCGGCTTATAATACACTACCTGAAAAAGAGAGGCATTGAACAATACCCATAATATTTTATTCCCCATGATTCACGCGGGGACAGAAGAATTCCACAATATGGTGTACCGCACGGCTTCGCACATCTGCGGCTCTATCTCGGGAAATTGTGTTTCCTCTGGGGTCTTCTAGCCAATAAGGGATATCAAAAGTAGGAGCCAAATATAATAGAAGTGATTTCCCTCCTCTTGTGCTTCGTGCATGTTCTCTAGGAATTCTTTGCACAAATACTGAGACCAGTTATAGATAACTCATTTTTCATATTGTCCTGCAAGTGCAATTACTTGTGCAGGAACCTCCTTAAGTCTATACTTGTGCATCATCTTGAAGACCAAGATGAGCATCCTAAACTGAACAGTTGGATCATTGGTCTCGCTTACTACGAATCCTTAGCTATGGCATGCCACTTGGTACTTTGATTTTATTTTTTCAGCCACCCTCTTTTGTTGTTCCTTTCCTCCAAAATCAACCATGGGATATGCGCCTTAATCAGGCAGGCCAGTGATCCGAATGATCAGTGTGGCATCTATAGGTATGCACTCTCCCAATCATAGGTCTTCATCATGTACTAGTGTGAGAAATTAGTACAAACAGATATCATTTATCGAGTTGCGCCCGAAATGGGGAACCTGTAATAAGTTTAGAAGCCCTGCCTTATGCAGGCCCAACACCCATCGATGTGGGTCAAGGTGCACAAGGCCCCCCTCGCAGGGAATGTGATCAAGATAGTGCTCAAGTGAAATCCTAAGAAACTTCTCAAGATCTATGATGTCCCAATCCTCCATCGTCAGAAATCAAGGGCATGTTAATTCTCAACCGCGCTTTCTCCAGATCTTTTAGAACTTTGACAGATTCCTTGTGCAGTGTGACATAGGTAGGAAACCGCGAGAATGGGCCCACTTCAACCACATCCTCTTCATTCATCATGATGGTCTTAGGGAGCTCCGCCATGGGTCTTTTTCGGTGCTCAGCTGTAGTGGAGTGCAGCTTTGGAGTCTTCTCCCTTGGGGATTTACGGGTCCCCGATGTTTGTCCCTTCTTATTCTTCACAAGCACAGGTGTCTCAACAACTGGCGCAACAAGATCCACCAACGGAGTAGGATCCTCCCCTGGACATGTAGCTATAATTCTTGGCGGGATAACATGACCAAGACCTCTACGACGCAACTCTTACTCAAATCATGGATCTGAACCAGACATAGACACTGAATAAGATGCAGAAATAAAAGAGCTCAAGGTCGATCATTCAAATAGGAAGCAAAGGGAACTATTGTGACCCCATAGGTCATGTTTATAGTTTTAGTGCATCCTCAACAGTCCGTATGCATTAATGTGTCTCCATAAATGACAAAATGGTCCCAAATCTGGAAAAATCCCCTCATTAAATGTAGCCTAGACGCTCCCTTAAACGATAATAAAATTTCATTTTCTATATTTACTGTTCCAATAGCTAGATTTTGGCACCTTTGTGACCCAATCAACCTTGTGGCATAGCTACCGTGTGTGCCCCACACCTTTCTGCACATCTGCCATCCCTTCTACGCATATCCAATACTCCAACCATATAGTCATTTGGTGCACACAGGGAGAGGGTCATGTCCAACTAAAAAATTAGATGGGCTGCTCAATACCTTGTTGTCCCTTTTACAAAAAAACTCCAGTAATTGTATTTTCTAATGCAAAAGTGAAAACCAGAAATTATTTTGAGAAATCCAGGCTGATCAATATCGGTGCTTGAGTGAGTGTGTTTTTTATCTCCTCAAATGAGTGCTTTGCCTCTGCTGTCCACCTAATTTCAACTCCCTTATTCATCATCCTTGTTATGTCCTTCACAATCTCAGAAAAATTAGGAATGAATCTCCTTACAAAATTTACCTTTCCAAGGAAAGATTGAATCTCCTTTCTGCTTCTAGGAAAATCCACTTTCTGAATTGCATTGACCCTGTTTGGATCAATCTTAATCCCATCTTTAGAAATAATGTGTCTAAGTAATTTACCTGAAGTTAAAGAAAAAATAATTTTGGTGGGATTTAGAGAAATACCAAACCTTCTACACTTCAGCAGAATTATTTCTAGATGCTTCAAGTGATCTTCTTCCCTCCTTGAGAATATCGTTATGTCATCAAGGTAAACAACCACCACCTTGTCCTTCTCTTCAGAAAAATCAATATACATTGCCCTCTAAAAAGTAGCTCCTACATTCATGAGACCAAATGGCATCTTGGCATACATGAAAGTGCCCCATGGTGTAGTAAAGGTTTTTTTTTCTTGATCATTTGGATGCACAAGGATCTGATTGTATCCTGAAAAACCATCAAGCATAGAAATCCTTTGGAAACCAACAATATTTTGTAAAATTTGGTCCATCTTTAGGAGAGGATATTTTTCCTTCAGAGAGGCTTTATTCAAGTTTTTGAAGTCAATACATATTCTGATTTCTCCACTCTTTTTGCTAACTAGAACCAAGTTTGCAAGCCAATTTGAGAATCTGATTGGAACAATTATTTTGGCATCAAAGAGTTTATTTATTTCCTTCTCAATCAGTGGCATGAGAAGTGGATTAATCCTCCTCAACTTCTGTTTGAAAGGTCTTTCATTTTCTTTAATGGGAATAGTATGCTAAATAATAGTGGGGTCATACTCTTTCAATTCAGCATAATTCCAAGCAAAAAAATCTATGAATATTTTCATCATCTTAATATACTTGTACTTCATATCAACTGAAAGAAACTCTGGAAGTTTAATCATTTTGGGCATAGCTATTGTACCAAGATTACAACTCTCTACCTCTTCATCATCAGCTTGTATCTTAGGAGATTTGAAAACATCATTTTGATAAAAAAAGCTTCTCAAGAGGTATGAGACCCATTAGTATAGAATTATTCTTTAGTTGTAACACTTCAAAATTTCCCTTAGATTCAGCAAGCATGTTTTGCTGTGTAATATTCCAAATTAGCTATTGCTAGTTGGAATATTATATGTTGCTATGTTTTGCAGCTTAGAGAAATAAATGGGGTAGGGAGACCCTTAAATCTCTTTAGTAGGAATAAAACATTCCCAATGTGAAAGGGGATCTGTGTAGGTAGGAAAAATAAAGATACCTTTGGTGTCAAAGGAGGCAATGCATGAGGACTAGATCCTTGTTGACCAAATCAAAAGCGCTGCTAAAAGAGAGGGAAAAATAGTGGGAACAGCGCAGTTTTGATGGAGGACTCTTTGCAAGGAAGTAACCTCTTGAATGAGTGGGGTCCAGGGTGAGGAGGCTCACCAAGAATAAAAAGGAAGGGAGGGCAACCATGAGAGTCATTTAGAATCTTGTATATGTTTGGGTATTATGACTTCTTGCATGCTTCAGTTGTTTATCTAAGTTTGTTGCATTGTTTAGTGCAAAGGATTATCATGCGAGAGTTCCAGTCTCTTTCTTGGTTCAGCTTGTTGAAGGGATCTAAGAGGAGAATTCAGGGCTACATTTCCACCATCAGACTTTGGGTCAAGTAGTCACCAACCTCTACATCGCAGTCTCTTGTAGAAGTTGCATCATTTCTGAAGGTGATGCTATGGTAGGGTTAAATCCCTTGGTTTTGTGCTAGTTCCTTAGGAGAATGGGGTTTTTCCTCTCCTAGAAGGCTAGTAAAGAAGGTCTTTAGCCATTTTTATGTTTTAATCAGCCATATTATGTATTTTTCAGCCATATCAAATACAAATTTGCAGTAGACTGCATGATTTTCTGCAAAGATGCCATTTTATTCTTGTGCACTCATGAAACCCTTGTTGGGTTGTCTCCATTTTGTATAAAAGAGGCTAGACCTCCATTTTCTTGGCTCTATGATTAATGTAATCTCTAGATCTATTATGATTCATATTTTACTGTAGAAACCCTCATGGAATAACGCTGTTACATACTTCATAATTTCTGTTTGATAAAAGTCATGGGGATTGTGTGTTTTTGAGCTATATTAGGCTGGGGAGATCTGTTTAACATAGCTAGAGTGATTTTTTTTTTATACCATTCTGTATGTAAGGGTTATAAAGCATAAAATAAATGATCCAAGTCCTCTTTCTCAATTTGTAGCGTAATTTTCTGAAAACAATGTTTTTATTTTCCATAGTGCTGAAATTCCTAAGAAGGAATATTACAGTGGTATCAGAGCTCTACTCTTGGCTCAGATTGTGGGGAAAATATATCTACAGTATGGAGGAGAAATATATTTCAAATATTCTTCTTCAAACCATGTATAACATTGCAAGATATCTCAAAGAGATGGGGCATAAGGAAGCCCCTAGAGGGTTTTACCATGAAGCAAACACCAGCACCTCAAATTGTGTGGAAAAATCAGCCACACACCCTTTTCTACAATGCTCTATTATGCCCTCATTCCTATCTGAGGAAAGGGAGGAAGAAACCCTTGGTGATTATTTTGTGGAGTATGAATCCCAATCCGAAAGGTTCAAAGAACACTTGCGCTTTCAGGAGTTCTGTCGGATCAAGGATGAAAGGAGACCATGTTATCACCAAAATAAGGGAGGATTTATGTAGGAATAATACCTCCAGTGTAGTATGGGAAGGTTCTTCTTGCCTACATATGATGGATCACCTAAGTGCGCAGCCAAGAATTGGCCGAAGAAGCTGGATACTTATTTTCAGCTCAATATTACGAAATAGTACGAAACCAAAATGTTCCTTTTTACATGGTCAATCATGCATGTCTTCATATGGTGAATTTTTGGGTGCAACAACTGAACATACATGTGATAATAAAACATTTTCCCAAGGCCACATAAAAGATGGTTTCCTCCATCATATAGATTGGCCCAACTATGAACATGGAGCAATATGAAAAGCTTGCCCTCTTGTGAATCAATGCACTGCATAGTAATGGTAAGAGTATGAAAATCAATGAATGTATAAACAAAATTATTACCAAATGCTGGAAGTGAAATGGTACATGGATCCATGAGTGAATTCTCCATAGTGTTTTGGCATGCTATGAAGATGAATGAACCATGTGCTGCAAGAAAATAATCCTTGGAAACCCAAGTCAAGAAGAATATGTCATAGTGATAGATTCCTCTATCCACCACTCTACCATCATCACCTCCTCCTTGTTCACCAAGTCCATCCAAAGTGAAGTGATCATGGGGGCACTCCATCCATAAATCTCTGCTCCAAAGTGACAATGCTGTGAGCTCATGCAAATAAACTCCTGTCAATACCAAGCTCTGTTATTTGACATTCTCCTTGTCAAAGACTCCTCTAATAATGCTACAAAAAATATGGAATACTTCCCAAGATGGAAGAGCTTCCAAATCATCAAAGACCAAGGATATAATTCCATCTCCTCCTCCTACAACATTATGCAAAGTGTGAGAGCAAATGTTCCCTTGCTCTCCCAAGAACAAGTAAAGAAACAAAATATTTTGTTGCCTCCCCATACTCCCATCATACAACTCATGTGATGAAGACACAATGAATGATATGAATATAATATCAACACCATGCATCCATAATCTATGCTTCCCAATGATGTAAGTATCCTACCATATTTCCTCCTTCCTCCTACTCTTAGGAAGAGTGCATGCCAAGTGATGGCCAAACTCTTTCAAGAGTAACCAGCGCAGCCAAGCCTCCTGTTTCTCGGTATCATAAATCTACAAGTAGCCTCCCAACTCCTTGCTCATCAACCACATCCACTCAATCACTTGTGGATGCTTTCTCCTTTTCTTCATCTTGGTACTCCTCCCATGAGGGATACCATCCTCCTAAACCAAATCTGTGTCTTTGCATTTCATGGGATTTTGAAATGAAATCTTCTCGAGGATCAATGAGACCCTATGAGGACCTAAATAGGTGGTAGGAAAAAACCTCCAATCATGATGTGTATGGCTCAAGGGATGTCCAACACAAGCATGAGAGATTTTATCCATCTAGAGATTTCCTCCATCTTCTATCTGCTCCTGTGAGAAAGGAATAAAATCATTGCACTCCATGGTGTGTTGAAGTGCACCTCTAATGATATATCGCCTTAAGACCTCCCTCTCAAAAATAGCCTTTCAAAACCAATGAGGTTTTGGATCTGCTGAAAGTATAAGTTCCTCTTTGAGCTGAGAGGAGCTCATTGAGAAAGTGTCATCTTGAAAGGAGAAATGGTTTCTCACTCCAAGATGTCTACTATCTTCCTTCAAGTCTTCAAACCCCAACCTCAAGTGTGATGTACTATCCAACAATGGCTCATGAGAATGATGTTTTTATTCCTCCTTTAATGTTTCCATGTTGCACAGCGTAGTGCAACCAAGCTACTCTATAGTAGCAGTGTGATTTGACCCTTGGTCATGCAAAATTAAATCTCCACATTTATCAAAATAATTTGTTGCAACAATAGAATGTGTAAATCTTTTCATACCTTGATGATGTTTGGGAACTTATTGTAGGGTTGCAAGAGTTCCTTCCTCCAAAGTGTTGGCTGCCCCGACTGTAGATGCAGGTAGCTGCTCCTCCATGAGTGTGATAGCGTTATCACAAGGCTTCTCCCATTCAAACTCCTTGATGTCTTCTTCAATACCTCTCATATTTTGGAAAATAAGAATGGAGATTTCCTCTTCCGTCATTCTTCCAAGTGGTGGAGTCATGCTTTTATTTTCTATGTACAATCCTTCTTCTTGATGAGAATAGGAAGTGCATGGTCCTTCCTCTTCTTCTTCTTAAATCTCCTTGCTTCTGAACATTGATGAGATTAATCTCATATTCTTCATCATTCTGATCTTCTTGGGCTAAGACTCACAGGCTGAGCCAAGAAAGCAGCTTTGATACCACTGTAATATCCCAAATCTGGAACAGCTAGCATTTTCCAGTAATGGCTACTACAGGAACTGAAACCAAGACCTGGATCCCTTATATCAATGTATATAAGTCCTAAATCCAAGATATGGCTCCAAATAAATCCTTCTAGAGTGGTTAAACAGATCTCCCACTACTAGATGTCCTCAAAAGGTGCACGATGAGGGACTGCAACAAATGTATGAACATACAATAGATCAACAGCATTATTTTATGAGTTGTGAGATAAGAAGATATATATAGCCAACAAATAATGTTATAGCAGCAAATAAATTAAAATTCTTGAGGAAACATCCACTCAAGAAAGGCAATGCAAGCCTCAACAAGACATGTACATGAAAATAGAAGAACACTGTTATTTCTACATAAACCAAGGCTAAGAGGACATAATTTATAAAAGGTACTACTCCATATTACATGATAACTGAAATATATGACAATATATGGCCCAAATACAAAAGGGGAGCAAAGCTCTAACCCTCAGAAACACTAATACATCAATACTCAAAAGGATTGGCTGAAATATACAAAATGGAAAAAATGTCGAAGTTGCTAGGCAGCAGCTACAACTCAAATATGGAACTGAATAGAGAAGGCTGAAGATTATGAGCAATCTTTAGTAGACCTCCTCCAATAAATCTCCTAAGTGGAAGTTTGATCCTTACACTTGAGATCTCACCCTCCAATCAACCTGCAATCCCTCACTGCAAGTGCTCCATGAAAATAATGCAGTCTAAGAGGGTAACTACGATGTAGGTGGAATACAATGATTTGGCCAAGTGCTAAGATCTGAAATAAGCTCTAATAGCTTCCAAAATAATCCTCCAAAGGAAATAAAGACTCTCCCTCTGAGAAATAAGAAATGGAAGAGGTGTTGTGACTTCTCACTGCAACACCCTGCAACACAGAATTATGCTGCTGCAGCAATAACGTTGTCCTGGAGGAGGATGCTTGGCCTCAAGCCTAGATGTGAGAAAAATCAGTACAACTCCTTCAAGAGGCTTCCCAAGAAAGGAGAAGGATTCCTAGGTAGGAGATCCTTGTGCTAAGCAGCACAGCAACTCAGCTAAACAGCCGGGATTGCAGAAATTTCTAAGCAGACATGAAATCAATAGTCATATGCATGTATAACAATGGCTGCCTTTCCCTCTTTTTAAACACATGAGAGCTCCCTCTCCATGGGTCCCACTCCATCAGGGTTTCCTCCTTCAAGTGATATTCCCTCCTCTATCTCTGCGATGTCCCATAGATGCTTTCCACCTCATGCCTCTGCACTGTTTGACTTGGTCAAACTTAACCAAGCCTCTTTACAA
This sequence comes from Pinus albicaulis, assembly GCA_034641835.2. Classification (NCBI taxonomy): domain Eukaryota; kingdom Viridiplantae; phylum Streptophyta; class Pinopsida; order Pinales; family Pinaceae; genus Pinus; species Pinus albicaulis. Next base: position 31,835 of record JAXQQM020079177.1, on the reverse strand, counting down.
AATGTCCCCTTTCACACATGAGGGTGTGAAATCTAGTTCCAAGGCTGATCCCCTTTCATACTAGAGGTATTTTATCCATATTTTTATTATGAATGGGCCTTCTCACCCAATTATTCATCTTCTAAGTGAATTTAGCAAAATCTAATATTCCAATTTATTGAAGGAAAAATTTGGAATATTACACCTCTTGATCATGATCAGAAGAAATTAAGGAAGGAAAAACTTGTCCTTACTTGTCAGAAACCATGGGTGCCAAACTATGAATTTGTTGTAGGGAAAGCACATTATATTGAGATAGTTTCTGTAATGTTCCAAATCTGGAACTTCCTGCTACATCGGGAATATCTCAAGATATTCTAGAATTCCTTCTATAGAAAGACCACAAGTCCATTCCAGAGATTGACTACTGGGGAATTTACGAGATATGTCACCTTCACAAGGAAGTGTGAGATCCAAAAGCTAGTTGGCCCTTCACAGACTTTGTCTATGGATATGCAATATTTCCACTTCGGGGATTTCTGCTACAGGGTCCTTGGGGACGTTTTATAAGGAAGTCACTACATAAATAAGGCAAACCACTGCTGTGATGCCCTAGAAAATCTCTAATACAACTCCCTTGCAGAAAATGAGCTCAAAGAAATAACTCTAGATGGGTTATTCAGATCTCCCTAATCGAGGTCTCTAAAACAATGCTCAATGAGAGAGCTTACAGCAATATATGAACATAACCAGAAACTCTGCAAATTTGAATATACCATAAGAGGGAAAATACTACAGCCATCATTTTATTATGATATCAGCAATAAAATACAAGAAATATCATGAGGAATGAATCCCTTTTGCAATAGGAATCAACCTTTAATGTTTACACCCTGAAATACAAATGTTGCTGCAACTACAAAAAATGTCAGAGGACCATGCCTGCATAGTATATATGAAGTATCAGCTACTAAATATTTATAAAATGTACATGTGGCGGAAGGAATACAAAATAATATCCCAATAACAAAGGAATGGGCTGAAATACTAGATTTCTAGCCAATCTAGGAGAGATTGCTAGAAATGTCGGAGAGTACAAAATGTAACAAGAGACTTGTCACTGCAACTGAACAAAAACATGAATGAGGTTGTGGCTGACCTTAAATCTGATTGCCCTCCTCTGATAATTTTTCCAATACAAAGGGTTGATCCCTTTGTCTCAAAAACACCCTCCTGATGAGCTCTATGAAACCCTCTCTTACTGCCTCCATAAAATAACGCAGTTTCCTCCATGGACTGCGCAGTGGGAGATGATGGAATGTTGGCCAAGTGCCAAAGATCTGATATGAAGCCCAATAATCTTCCTTTCAGCTCCTCCAATGAGTATATCACTCCTCCACTAAAGAAAACAAGCTAAGATGACTCCATGAGTTCCTCCTTTGCTGCCCCCAGCAACACAACATCCTCTCTGCTGCAAAGCTAATGTTGTAGATGATGGTAGTAGTTGTGGCCAAAGCTAGATTGAGGAAAATCAGCTCATTCCTCATCCTTCCTTGAGGAAGAGGTAGGGATTCCCGACTAGGAACACCCTAGTGCCCAAGGGCACCACCACCCTGCTAAACAGCCCGGGGATGCAAGCCTTTTCAGACCTAGTTCTAAACCCCAAAACATAATGCAAATGGGCTGCCATCTCCTCCTTATAAAGAAAGGAACATTTTCTCCACCATGGTCCCACCAATTAGGGTTTCCACCCTCATTTGAATGTCCTCCCTCCAAAACTGCGTAGCTTCTCTAGGAAGCCTCTCCTCCTTGGGCAGCGCTGTTGACTTTAGTCAAAGATGAATAAACCAAGTGAGCTGGGTTCCATTCACACCCTTAGGTGTTTATTTCAACTGCTTATTTGCTATAAGGAGTGTTATTTCTTCATCTAAAAGGGGCTAAGGTGTCTCCTTCCCCATTTTATTAAAAATAAATAAAATGTGCAACTATAATGTTCCTTCTCAGCTTGAGGCTAAAAATTTGGAACATTACAGTCCTCCCCTCCCACATGTTGCTTGCCCTCAAGCAACTGCATAGAGAGAAAAAAATCTTCTCCCCCTTCTTCTCTTGTGGCCTCCTCATCAATGATCTCCACCACTGCTCAAACATGCTGCAATAAATCTGTCCTCCAATGCTCTCTCCGAAGTATGCAAGCTGAAAATGATGCTCCTCATGGAAAGATAGAAGGTGTAGTGGAATCCTTCTTGCTGGAATTTTTCCTCCTTAAGGTAGAAGTGATGATATGCATGGGAAAATTCTGCTCCCAATGATGATCCTCTCATCCATGCTATCATCCACATAAAAATCTCAACCACCGATTTCTGCAATGTGTTGGGGCTAAATGGAAGGTTGGGATTTTGGTTCCCAAGATGTCTCTCCCTCCATTTTCTGCACATATGGGGTTGCCTTTGTCTTTGGGCTGGAAAAGTATGGCCTCCAAGAATGGCCCAAGCCTCCCCATCAATAAATTCAGCCATGAGTTGCCTCCTCAAATCCTCTAAGTGGTTCCTCCCACAAGAAGAGACAAGTAGTAATGTGGCAATCATGGTTTTTCCCATGGTGTCTCCTGTAAGATAAGACATGTATAATGAGGAGAATCATGCTCCCAATGGGCTGTACATCCAATACTCTCCAAAAAATGCTCCTTATAAACAACATCAGAAATATAAAGTAGAAATATGCAATAGAAACAAGTTTCCAAATGACAACTGGAGAGTGGTTCCAAACCCCACTCATGGAACCTGCGTAGTGCCTCCTTGGCCTGCCTCAAAAAAATCAAAAGTAACAAGTGTTGTACTAGCCACTTTTTTTCTGCCACAACATCTCCTCACAAGATGGAATCGTTGAATTACAAATTGGTGCCAATGGTGCACACCAAGAAGCATGTGGCTTCCCCCACAAACCATCATAAGAATAGCAAAAATCAAGGCTACAAGTAGCTGCAAGTACATCATGTCAAATGCAAGAAGGGATGATCCTTCTTGATACAATATGCTGCTCATATGAAGTAAAGAGGTACAAAATCTAATGGGAAATTACACCTTCTCTACCATGTACTTGAGACCTTGAGCTGAAATGGCTCATCTGAATGCTCTCCCTTTCCTCCAATGAGTAAGGGAATGGTTGTGCCAACCTCTCCAAAATAATTTGGGCTATGCATATATCCATATGCTGATGTAGATCATATTAAATACCCTCCCAAGTGAACTCCTCTAGCAAAGAAAAATTATGCATCTAAATGCATAGCTGGGAAGTCCTCATGTGCTGCATGCAATAGTTTCTCCTTGAGACTAGAAACTCTAGTCAAGAAGATCCTACCATAACAATAGATGACCATATCATCAACCATGTATCTGTCATCTCCCTCCTAGTCATCAAGAAGCATGCATGCACCAAGATCCTTGGAATACTCAACCAAAAGTTGAGTCCTCCATCCTAGATCAATCCTCCACATAGACAGCGCTAGTGTTCTGTAATATAGTGCTCCCTCACGCTGCTGCCTACTAATTTGACATCCCCCATGCAAAAATAATCCTCAAAGTTGTTTCCATGCCCATCATGCAGCTACTCATGATCAAATAGAAATGATGCTCTCTAAAAATGAGCCTCCCATGAGAGACTATCACCTCCAAAGAATCTCCCAATCCTGGCCAATGTAAGCATGAGTGGCCTCCATCTGCTCCAATGCATGAAAGATTCCTTCCTCAAAGGAAGTATCCTCTCTCTCACCAAATCTATGGAGAAGCCATCCTGCATCATGAAGATGCTATCCTCCATCTCTACAGCAAATCTATCTACGCAGTAAAACTGATGAGAATGGGTGGTACTGAAAATGAGAGAGTGTATCCCTCCTTCTTGTGCTTATCCCCAAACTCTCTGTGTTGTGATGGATTCCTCCAATGTCTCCACCTCTCTGGAATCCAAGAGTGGTGAACCAAATGACATGATGCCTCTCATCATCTCTAGATCATGTGGCCTCCCAAGTGGAAAACCTCCAAAAGTGAGACATCAAGATAGGAAGTGGACTATATATATGAGAGGAATGAAAGGTCCCTCTCTCTCTACTGCGCAGTGCAGTCCCTCTCCTATATGAAGAGAATCTCTGAAATAGATAAGGGTGAATGTCCATCATCCCTTCATGCTGATCCTTCTGCTCTTCTTCTTATTCCAATGGTGCAGCGCTGTAGGTTCTTATATGCACCTCCTCTTTACGAACATGTGAGTGTATCTCCTCCTTAATGAGAGGCCTTGGATCTTGGCCTTCCCTTGAGATAAATATCTCTACACCCCACAAATGGAAGAGTGCCCTTCATACAATGGGGGTCTTGCCTCTAGCAATCCATCCTCCTGATTTATTCCCCCTCTAGAAAGATGGAATGATCTTTGTTTCATGGTTCCCTTACATGCATGCAAAGTGTTTGAAGTTTTGTCACACTATGTTGCACATTGGTTTTCATAAATCCCCTTTGCAAAACTCTTTGTGACTTCAACATATGATCTCTCATTTTCATGAAAACATGAAATAGAATTCTGAAACCAATCATCATGAATCATACCTTTGAATTGCAGCGCTGCTCCTCCAAAGGCCTCAACTTTTTCCTCCACCCTTCTTGCAGTAGCTATGGGAAATGTACTGTGCTGTGGATCTGCATGTGTGGCTGGATGATCACAACCTTCATGAGAATATCTAGGGCTTGCTTCATCTACAAACCCTTTCATAAAATTTCTCCAAATTTTCCCTTCCATCAAGATCTTCAATAATCTCCTCAGTGATTTGGAAAAGAAGAAGGGAAACCTCCTCTTCCGTCATTCCTTCCCTAGTTTCCTCTGTAAATATCCTCTCCTTGGAGAGAAGCTCCTCTTTCTGATGGAAATATTGTGCATAGGCTAAGCCAAGATTGATGCTCTGATACCACTATAATGTTCCAAATCTGGAACTTCCTCCTACATCGGGAATATCTCAAGATATTCTAGAATTCATTCTATAGAAAGACCACAAGTCCATTCTAGAGATTGACTGTTGGGGAATTTACCAGATATTTCACCTTCACAAGGAAGTGTGAGATCTAGAAGCTAGCTTGCCCTTCACAGACTTTGTCTATGGATATGCAATATTTCCACTTCGGGGATTTCCGCTACAGGGTCCTTGGGGACGCTATATAAGGAAGTCACTACATAAATAAGGAAAACCACTGCTGGGATTCCCTAGAACATGTCTAATATAAATCCATTACAGAAAATGAGCTCAAATAAATAAATCTAGATGGGTTATTCAGATCTCCCCAATCTAGGTCTCTAAAACAATGCTCAATGAGAGAGCTTACAGCAATATATGAACATAGCTAGAAACTATGCAAATATGAATATACCATAAGATGAAAAATACTACAGCCATCATTTTATTATGATATCAGCAATAAAATACAATAAATATCATGAGGAATGAATCCCTTTTGCAATAGGAATCAACCTCTAATGTTTACACCCTGAAATACAAATGTTGCTGCAACTACACAAAATGACGGAGGACCATGCCTGTGCAGTATATATGAAGTAGAAACTGATGAATATGTATAAAATGTACATGTGGCTGAAGGAATACAAAATAATAGCCCAATAACAAAGGAATGGGCTGAAATACTAGATTTCTAGCCAATCTAGGAGAGATTGCTAGAAATGTCGGAGAGTACAAAATGTGACAAGAGACTTGTCACTGCAACTGAACAAAAAAAAGAATGAGGTTGTGGCTGATCTAAAATCTGATTACCCTCCTCTGATAATTTTTCCAATACAAAGGGTTGATCCCTTTGTCTCAAAAACACCCTCTTGATGAGCTCTATGAAACCCTCTCTTACTGCCTCCATAAAATAACGCAGTTTCCTCCATGGACTGTGCAGTGGGAGATGATGGAATGTTGGCCAAGTGCCAAAGATTTGATATGAAGCCCGGGAATCTTCCTTTCAGCTCCTCCAATGATTAGATCACTCCTCCACTGAAGAAAACAAGCTAAGATGACTCCATGAGTTCCTCCTTTGTTGCCCCCAGCAACACAACGTCCTCTCTGTTGCAGAGCTAATGCTGTAGATGATGGTAGTAGTTGTGGCCAATGTCGGATTGAGGAAAATTAGCTCATTCCTCATCCTTCCCTAAGGAAGAGGTAGGGATTCCTGACTAGGAACACCCTAGTGCCCAAGGGCACCACCACCCTGTTAAACAGCCTGAGGATGCAAACCTTTGCAGACCCAGTTCTAAACCCCAAAAAATAATGCAAATGGGCTGCCATATCCTCCTTATAAAGAAAGGAACCTTGTCTCCACCATGGTCCCACCAATTAGGGTTTCCACCCTCATGTGAATGTCCTCCCTCCAAAACTGCGCAGCTTCTCTAGGAAGCCTCTCCTCCTTGGGCAGCATTGTTGACTTTAGTCAAAGATGACTAAACCAAGTGAGCTGGGTTCCATTCACACCCTTAGGTGTTTATTTCAGCTGCTCATTTACCTCCTTTTCACATAAGGAGTGTTATTTCTCCATCAAAAAGGGGCTAAGGTGTCTCCTTCCCCATTTTATTAAACAAAAATAAAATGTGCAACTATAATGTTCCTTTTTAGCTTGAGGCTAAAAATTGGGAACATTACAGTTTCTGATGAAGAGGAGAAGGCCAGCGTTGTACCACCTACAGAAAATGCAATAAAACATTTTGCTCCAAGAGGAGGAGCTCTTGCAGCGTTAAGAGGAGTCCTTAAATATCTGACTTTGAGAGTTAGAGGTACTATTATGGGTCAGAGAGTATCAGTACTAGTAGACAGTGGAGCTACTCATAACTTCATTGATTCACAACTAGTAAAGAAGAGGGGCATCCATATGGAAGACTTTGAAGGTTTTTCAGTCTTGGTTCCGAGAGCTAGAACCATGCAGTGTGCCAAGTATGTTCTAGAATTTTCTATCACTATGGGAACCTACACTCTGACAAACCACTTCTTTGTGGTTGATATTCCTGACACCAATGTTATATTGGGTGTCCAATGGCTAATCACTCTTGGGAGAGTTACCACTAATTGGGAGACTCTAGAGATGGAATGGATAGAAAAGGAGAATGGTAAGCATCAGAAAATCAAAGGCATACACACTTACCCACCTCAGGTTGTTTCAGCCCACATGATGGAAGAAAATTTACACAGAGGAGACATAGAATGGGTAGTAGAACTACATTTGTCTAAAGTTGGAGTCAAGGATTCCCCGGTACATCCAGATGTACAATCTCTCTTAGACCAGTACTCTATAGAATTTGGAGATATCCCACCAGGGTGACCTCTTGATCAAGGATTTGAGCACACTATTAAGTTGGAGCAAGGGATTCAAGCAATTATTACCACCCCTTATAGGCATACCAAAGCTTATATGGATGAAATTGAAAGGGCTATCCAGGAGCTATTAGCTCTAAGACATATCCAGCCTAGCACTAGTCCTTTTTCATCTTCAGTGGTCTTAGTAAAGAAGAAGTATGGCACCAACATTGAGGATGTGCATCGACTATAGAGCCTTAAACAAAAAGACCATGAAGAATAGATACCCAATTCCCAGGATCAATGAACTGATGGATGAGCTAAGAGGATCCAAATATTTATCCAAGATTGATTTGAGATCAGGGTATCATCAAATCAGGGTGAGGGGTCAAGATATTCCCAAAACAGCGTTCAAGTGTCACTATGGACATTTTGAGTTCTTGGTGATGCCATTTGGCTTGACCAATACCCCATCAACATTCCAATATTACATGAACCACAACTTTTGTGTTCATCTGAGAAAGTTTGTATTGGTATTCTTTGATGATATTCTTATTTACAGCCGCGCATGGGAGGAACATTTGCAACATATTGAGACATTATTGCATATTCTTAAGGAACAACAATTCTATGCTAAAATCTCTAAATGTGAGTTTAGGCTCACAGAGATGTTGTACTTGGGCCACATCATTGGAGTGGATAGAGTAAGAGTGCATGAAGAAAAGATCTAGGCAATCAGGGATTGGCCTGAGCCAAGGAATGTTACAAAACTCCGGGGGTTTGTAGGCATATGCACATATTACCAGAAGTTTGTCAAAGGGTTCTCTCAACTTGCAGCACCACTTACAGATTTGACAAATAAGGGATATTTCAGTTGGACACCTACAGTGTAGAGGGATTTTGATAAGCTCAAAGAGGTAATGAGTAGTTGCCCAGTCTTAGTTTTACCAGATTTTTCTCAACCTTTTGTGCTAGAATGTGATGCATCAGGCGAAGGGATTTGAGCATTCTTGATGCAAGGAGGGCATCCTATAGCTTTTGAGAGTAGAAAGCTGCTACCACATGAGAGGCTATACCCCATCTATGATAAAGAAATGTTGACTATTATGCATGCCTTAGCCAAATTTCAGAAATACTTGGTGGGGAATAAATTCAAGGTGAAAACTGATCATAACAGTCTTAGATTCTTTCTTGAACAAAATTAGCTCCAAGAAAGACAACAGAAATGGGTAAGAAAAATCCAAGCATATGACTTTGACATAGAGTATGTCAAGGGGAAGAGAAATATAGTGCCTGATGCTTTATCCATGAGACTAATAGCGTTTTCCTTAAGGGGCATGGATGCAGATTGGAAGGCTCAATTGTTGGTTGAGTATTCCAAAGATAACTTCGCATGTGAGATACTTGATGGGGTGAATTCTGATGAGAGGTATAGAGTGATGGATGAGATCATCTATAACCAGGACCGAGTCTTTTTGGCTAATAATTCCAAGCTCAAAGAAAATATCTTACAAGAATCACATGATTCCCCACTTGCAGGGCATCAAGGATTCACAAATACTTATCGGGCCATAAGGGAGAGATTCTCATGGAAGGGTCTCAAGGAGGATGTACTCCAACATATTAAGGAGTGCATATTTTGTTAGCAAAACAAGGGAGAACACACCCATCTTGCCGGGTTATTGTAGCCACTACCCATTCCTGATGGAAAATGGGAAAGCATCCCCATGGACTTCATCACCGGTCTACCTACCGTTCAGGGTAAGAATTGTATCTTTGTAGTTTTTGATAGACTAACAAATTATTCACACTTATTTTCCATTTTTGAACATTATACTACTTCACAGGTAGCTGAGCTCTTCTTCAAATATGTGTTTAGACTCCATGGTCTCCCAAAGACCATAGTGAGTGATCAGGATAGCCGCTTCATGGCTGGATTTTGGCAAGAAATTTTTCGGTTAGTGGGGACTGAATTGACACCAAGTACCATCTATCATCCACAAACTGATGGACAGACTAAAATAGTGAGCAAGTGGCTGGAAGGCTACTTGAGAAACTATGTTCAGGACAACAGATGGCATGGTTGCGTTGGCTCCATTTGGGGGAGTATTGTTACAACACCACTTACCATATGTCCATTGGTATGACCCCATTCCGAGCTCTCTATGGGTATGATGCGCTCTCATTTTTTGATGTCATGTTTGGAGCAAGCAAGGCTCCCAGAGAAAAGGAATGGAATCAGGAGAGTCAGGACATACTTCAGGCCCTCAAAGACAACATTGCTACTGTACAAAACCAGCAAAAATTGTATGCAGACTGTGGTCGGATAGAGAGATAGTTTGAGGTAGACGATTTATTCTATCTTCATCTTCAGCCCTATAGAAAATCTACACTCAAAGAGAAGGGGGATGAAAATCTCAAACCACGTTTCTATGGGCCATATAAGGTGATCTGTCATGCCGGGGAGGTAGCATACGAGTTGGAGCTTCCCAAGGGGAGAAAGATCCAAAATATCTTTCATGTTTCATGCCTCAAGAAGGCCATTGGAAGAAATATAGTTGCCAATATGGACCTCCCACCTATTGATGATGAAGGCCATCTAGTTTTGCAACCTGAGTCAAGCTTGGATACACGGGAGAGGCAGCTGAGGAACAGGGTGATCAAAGAATATCTTATTAGATGGAGGAATCTTCCTGATGAGGATGCCACTTGGGAAGGAGAGAAGATTTTACAGCGTCCTTCTTTGTTGTTGCTTGAGGACAAGTAACTTTTGAGAGGGGAGGACTGTAATATTCCCAATTAGCTACTGCTAGTTGGAATATTATATGTTGCTCTGTTTTGTAGATTAGAGGAATAAATGGGGTAGGGAGACCCTTAAATCTCTTTAGTAGGAATAAAACATTCCCAATGTGAAAGGGGATCTGTGTAGGTAGGAAAAATAAAGCCACCTTTGGTGTGAAAGGAGGCAATGCATGAGGACTAGATCCTTTTTGACCAAATCAACAATGTTGCTAAAAGAGAGGAAAAACCAGTGGGAACAACGCAGTTTTGATGGAGGACTCTTTGCAAGGAAGTAACCTCATGAATGAGTGGGGTCCAAGATGAGGAGGCTCACCAAAAATAAAAAGGAAGGGAGGGCAGCCATGAGAGTCATTCAGAATCTTGTATATGTTTGGGTCTTATGACTTCTTGCATGCTTTAGTTGTTTAGCTGGGTTTTCTGCACTGTTTAGTGCAAGGGATTCTCATGCCGGAGTTCCACTCTCTTTCTTGGTTCGGCTTGTTGAAGGGATCTAAGAGGAGAATTCTAGGCTACATTTCCACTATCAGACTTTGGGTCAAGCAATCACCAACCTCTATAGCACAGTCTCTTGCAGAAGCTATGTCATTTTTTAAGGTGATGTTGTGGTAGGGTTAAATCCCTTGGTTTTGTGCTAGTTCCTTAGGAGAAGGGGGATCTTCCTCTCCTAGAAGGCTATTAAGGAGGGTCTTCAGCCATTTTTATGTATTAATTAGCCATATTATGTATTTTTCAGCCATATCAAATAAAAATTTGTAGTATACTGTGTGATTTTTTGCAGAGATACCATTTTATTCTTGTGCACTCATGAAACCCTTGCCGAGTTGTCTCAATTTTGTATAAAAGAGGCTATACCTCCATTTTCTTGGCTCTATGATTAATTTAATCTCCAGATCTATTATTATTCATATTTTTCTGCATAAACCCTCATGTAATAACATTGTTACATACTTCTAAATTTATGTTTGATAAAATTCATGGGGATTGTGTGTTTTTGAGCTATATTGGGCTGGGGATATCTGTTTAACATAGCTAGAGTGATTTTTTTTCTGATCACATTCTGTATGTAAGGGTTATAAAGCATAAAATAAAGTATCCAAGTCCTGTTTCTCAATTCTGTAGTGTAATTTTCTAAAAACAGTGTTTTTACTGTCCATAGTGCTGAAATTCCTAAGAAGGAATATTACATGCTGATCTACTTGTATATTTTCAAACTCTTCTTTCAGCTCAATAAAGTTCTTCGCTTGTTTTTCATCTTCAAAAAATTTCCAATGTTTAATATTATTAGGGATAGCTAGTCATCTATGGTTAAATTCAACCTCATATTTTTCAGTGGAATGTATGGGGATAATGAAAAGACTTGCAGAGACAGCTAGAGAGTGAGCAATGGAGTTTTGGTCTCTAGACTTGACAATGAATGAATAAGCTTGGAAATTTTCTAGCATGTCCAAAAATAAGTTTCTATATGCCCTCATTCTTATATCCTTTGTTTGATAAACACCTTCAACTTGTTTAATGACTAATTCTGAATCTCCAAAAACAGAAACTTTTGAGCATTCATTCTTTTCAAAACCTCTAGGCCCAAAATCAAGGATTCATACTTAGCCATGTTATTTGAGCAATAAAAATTTAGTTTGTAGGAAAATAACCTACTTTCATCATCTGGACTTGTGATCCAAATCCCTACTCCTGCCCCCTCTCTTCCTGCTGATCCATCAAAATTCAATAACCACCAACCTTCCACCTTATTATCGCTAACTTGTTGATCTTTTGCTTGCTGATTTTATGTCTGCTGAATTTCAGATTGTTGATTTTTTTCTTTCTTCTCATCTTCTGCTTCATCAATCAACTCATTGAAAAGAATAGGAGATCCAAGTTCAGTATCAAAAGCATAAATTGGAAAATTTTGTTGAGATGCAACAAGATGATGGATCTTAGTGAAAATCAGTTGCCTTCACTAACTGGGCCCGCAGGCTATTTTTAGGTGCAAGTCTATTTTTAGACTATGTCTATTTTTAGACATGGTGATCATATTTCAAAAGTTGCAGGATGCTATTTGTGGATGTTTGGTCAAGTTGGAAAAATAGATGAAAGTTTATTTTTAGAATATTGGGCGAAGTCTATTTACAGATCGTCGATCTAAAAATAGATGCATGTCAATTATTATTAGCCCTTAATAATAATCCAATAATAAACATCAACTTATTCTCTTGGAGCACTTAATTTCAATATACAAATTTGGAAAATTAGTGGGCTGAAGGAATTACACAATTCCTAGGGTTTACTGGTGGTTCATGCATGGAAGACTCAATTAGAACTGAAGTGGCAAAGTTATGACAGAGTTGGAAGAGTATTTCATGGAGTTTTTATTCAGTTTAACTCAGTTACTGGAGTTAAACTCAGTTGAGCTAGTTGTATCTAGTCTAACTGAATGATACACCAGTGAGAGTGGAGTGAATTAATTAGTTAATTAATTCACAAATAATAACTCACTAATCAAATAAACAAATACAGCAGTTAACTACAGTGCATGTCAGTTCCAGTGGAGACCTAGTGGAGAGGTAGGTTAAAGGGTGAGATGGACTATCTGTTGTGACTATAGTGATGCATTGATTGCATCACACACACATTGGAGTTGCCAATGAGGATTGAGCAGTCAAGGAAAGGGTAATTCAAATTCATTTAGAGATATTCTTTAGTAGGGATTGCGTAGTGGAGGCAGGCTATCAGGTGGCAAAAAATCAATGCATGGATTTGCAGATTTCTTCATGTTAGTGTGTGACGATTGATTGTACTGAGAGCTTGATGTACTAATATTTGTATGAGATTTTTACATGAGCTCCATGATACATAATATATGATATTTGGAGTTTTCAGCTTCAAGCTTTCCATTTAAACAACTGTGTTATGTGCGATTGTTTTTATTGCTTCATGTGTTTGCAATTGAATTTATAATTTCCGCAAAAGATTAACAGTGGAAGGATTCTGTATTTAGCAAGAAGTTAAATATTATTCGATCAGGAGAATCTGGATATATAATTCATATCTACATGGTATCAGAGCAGTGTTAATTCTTGAATATTGCAATTGTGAAGAATTGTTGAGTTTGTGCTGGTGAACAATTCAAATTTGTTGTAGAAAATTCTTGGTGCGACAGTTGAGTACACATTGAAATGTCTTTCAATGGGTTACGATTGGAGTATGCCCTTGAGGGTAGCTCGAATTACATAGCTTGGAAGGATAGGATGGAGGTGGTGCTAGAGGATAATGGACTGAAGGAGTTCATCGATAGAGATGTTCCTAAGCGGGGTTCTAGCGATGTTACATTACTTGACGCATGGCAAAAGAAGGTAGCAAAGACAAGAATAATTTTGTTGGAAGGTGTGAAGGATCATATTGTGTCCAGCCCTCACAGGAAAGCCACTCCATTTGCAATGTGGAAGGCTTTGACATATTTTTTCCAAAGCAGAAGAAACCAGAGGAAGTTGGCACTGAAAGATAAGCTTAGAAAAATAAAAATGGAGAAGGGCGACAATATTCCAAAATATCTCACGAAGTTTTTCCACTATAGGGATGAACTGGGAAGTGTGGGGATTATTGTTGATGATGAATACTTGGTGAGCTTGGCTCTCCTTGGGCTTCCGAAGAGTTGGCATAGTTACAAAGACTCTGTCAATGGACGGGAGAAACTGTCGGGTTGGGAGCAACTTTGGTCGGATCTTGTGCAGGAGGAGATAAGGCGAAGTACCAGGGATGGTTCTTCATCGAAGAATGAAGATGAAGAGAATTTCACTTTTGCTGCCAAAGAAGGGAAAGGGAAGGGGAATAAATTCCCTTCAAAATCCGAGGTTAAAGGCAAGAAGCAGGATTTGTCCAAGGTGAAGTGTTTTCACTATCACGAACATGGGAATTTCGCCACTAACTACCCACAGAAGAACAAGAACAAGAAGGTTGTTGGAGCTACAGTTGGAAAGGCCTTAGCCTCGCAATTTGAACTTGATATCTCTTTGATCGCGTGCTTGGTTTCAAGCGCTATGGGATTAGTGTGGTATCTTGATAGTGGTGCGTCTTTCCATATGACGGGAGACAAGGATTTGTTTAGTGATCTAAAGGAGAAGGACCTCCAAATGCATATAGAGATGGGCGACGATGGTCAATACAGTGTGATAGACATTGGGACCATTACCTTTGAGAGAGTCGAGGTAATCCATTTACTTTTTGTTGAAAGATGTTATGCATGTTTCCGGAGTTTGAAGAAGTACTTGGTCTCGGTCGCAATGTTAGAAGACAAAGGTTATGACGTTGTTTTCAGTGAGGGAAAAGCCTTCCTTTGACATAAAACAACGAGTCAAACCAAGAAGATAGAGATTCGAGTTAAGAATCTCTACAAGCTAGAGGAAGATGGCTGCGCTACAATAATGGTCAAAGCAGAAGAAGTGGTGAGTTGGGATGAGGGTGAATCATGGCATAGGAGATTGGGCAATCTTCACCATGGCGCTTTGAATATTTTACAGCAGATTTCTATTGGAATTCCCAAGGGTAATCTTGTGCAGTCATATCAGTGCAAGGGATGTACTATGGGTAAGTTTGTGAAGACCACCTTTCATGAGAAGGAGAACCATGCTTCGATGATCCTAGAGAGAATTCACATAGACGTGTGTGGACCTTTCTCGATTGCTTCAAAAAAAAAACATAGGTATTATGTTATTTTTTTTTATGAATATTTTCATAGATCCTGGATCTTCTTCATGCAGAAGAAGAGCGAAACATTCTCAAAGTTTTGTGAGTTTAAAGCAATGGTGGAGAAGGAGTCGGGGAAGCAAGTGAAAGCTCTACGGAGCGATAATGGTGGTGAATATATCTCAGGTGAATTTAAAGACTTCTGTAGAAAAGAAGGAATTCAAAGAGAACTCATAGTGCCTCATAACCCACAGTAGAATGGGGTCGCAGAGAGAAAGAACAGAACAATTGTGGGTGCTACACAAGCTATGCTGCATGACCAAGGCCTACCGATGCACTTGTGGGCGGAAACATGCAACATTGCAGTTTATATGCAAAACCATTGTCCTCATAGAATACCTGGCATGAGTACACCTGAAGAATATTTTACTGGTAAGAAGCCTGATATTTCTCATTTGAATATTTTTGGCTTATATTTTTACATTCATGTGACAAAGGATGCCAGGAAGAAGCTGGAGCCGACTGTAGAAATTGGGATATTTGTGGGGTACACAGAAACAACCATAATTATCGTGTGTATTTTCCAAATAGTTGAATGACTGTGGTGCGATGGGATATAAAATTCAATGAGGTGAAAGCCATGAATTTGTCACTTGAGAGGGAGCTACACTTGCATGCAGAGGAGGAACTTCTTGTTCCAAAAGATGAGTCTCTAGATGGGGATCAGCCACAGGAGGAGATTCATGGAGTGGAGGAGTCCACTCATGTAGAACCAAACATCAGACAAGGCAGAAATTGTACCAAAGAAGTTGAGAGACTTAAGCTTGATGTGGCACAGAATGTAGGAGTCCCTACATCACAGCGCAGATAGAGACAGTCACCTGACCGATTTACTGGATACATGGCTTTTATGAGCAAATGTATCATGATAGAGCCATCTTCTTTCGAATAAGTAGTGCAGGAGCCCACATGGGTAGATTCCATGGTGGAGGAGTATGACTCCATTCTTAGAAACAGTGCTTGGGAGATTGTTCCAAGGCTGGTGGGTAAATCAGTTGTAGGATCAAGATGGATCTACAAGGTAAAGCAAGCTACTAATGGGAGCGCCAAGAAGTATAAGGCAAGATTTGTTGCTCGGGGCTTCTCACATATTGATGGGATTGACTATGAAGAAACCTTTGCACCTATCGCATGGTATTCTTCCATACAGACCATCCTTTCTCTCTCAACGCAGATGGGTTGGCACATTCATCAGATGAATGTGAAGACTGCATTCCTTAATGGGATCATTGAGGAAGAGGTGTACATTAAGCAACACGAAAAGTTTGAGTCTGATGGCGATTCACATGTGCGGGCTCAAAGAGCATTGTGGTACAGAAGCAGGCACCTCGTGCTTGGTACACACGGATCGATAGCTATTTCACCGGACTTGGTTTCACCAAAGAGTGAGGCGGATCTAAACATGTACCAAATTGTGGTGGGTAAGCTTTTAATCATTGTTCTTTATGTTGATGATTTAATACTAACGGGTGATGAGCAGTTGATACACTCATGCAAGGCAGATCTTGCAAAGGGGTTTGAGATGAAGGATTTGGGCCTCCTTCATTATTTCCTTAGATTGGAAATATGGTAGCGGGAAGGTGAAGTTGTTTTGTGTCTCAAGGCAAGTATGCAGGGAATCTTGGAGAAGTTTCACATGCAAGGCTGCAAGCCTATTGATACTCCTCTTCCAGGAAATTGGAGGAAAGAGGATGCTACATCGGCAGAGGTAGTGGATGCCACTTTTTATCGATAGTTGGTGGGTTCACTCATGTATTTAGTTAATACAAGGTCGGACATATGCTACGTAGTGAACCAACTTTCACAAGCGATAGTTAAGCCTACCAAGCTCTTTTGGAAGGAAGACAAGCATGTCCTGAGATATCTCAGGGGCACATCTGAGTATGGCTTATGGTACAGAAGGATGGATGAAGTGAATTTGCATGGCTTCACAGATGCAGATTCGAGCGGTAGCCCAGAGACAAAAGAGAACATAAGGAGGGATTTTAGTATCGGATCTAGCGTAGTTTCTTGCAATGAAACAAAGATCCGTGGCACTCAGTTCAGCAGAAGCAAAATACATGGTAGCAAGTCAAGCTGCATGTGAGACTATCTGGATGAGGAAGATCCTGGTCGGTTTGTTCGGTTCACATTTAGATCCTACAGTGATACATTGTGATAATCAGAGTTGCATTAAACTCTCAATTAATCATGTGTTTCATGATAGATCTAAACATATTGATATCCGGTATCATCATATCAGATATTGTGTGCAGCGAAAGATCATGTTGCTTCAGTATAGTCCTACGGAAGATCATGATGTAGATATTCTGACGAAGGCGCTCGGCAGGAGAAAATTCGAATACCATAGAGGCAGGATCGGGGTGAAGGATAATCCCTATCTTGTTGAGAGGGAGTGTTGAGATTCAACAAGATGATGAGCTTAGTGAAAAGAGTCGCCTTCACTAAGTGGGCCTGCGGGCTATTTTTAGGTCATTAGGGGAATTTTGAGGTCTAAAATGGGCCTCCTAAGGAAATTATAAAATAATAGTGGAAAAAATCAAATAAGATTTGATGACATCATCAAATTTTAGAGGGAAAAAATGAAAAAACTACTTTTTCAACTCATATTTTCAACTTATCTCCCAAATTTTTTACTCAAATTTCGAGCGGGAGTACTCGTTGGATGCGAAATTTAATTCCCCATCCAAGGAGTACCCATGTTGCATACTTTCGATGGGTCCTACTCCACGAAAAATGAGAAATACATAAAAAAACGTGATTACAATCACGTTTTTATGTATTTCTCATTTTTCGTGTAGTAGAGTTCATCGAAAGTATGCAACATGGGTACTCTTTGGATGAGGAATTAAATTTCGCATCAATTGCGCAGTACTCCCCTTTCGGGGCCCCAGTACTTGGAGATGGGGTTGAAAATACGAGTTGAAAGAGTAGTTTTATTATTTTATTATTTTTTAATATTTTTACCCTTTTATTTAAAAAATGGTAAATCATCCCCCATGGTTGACATCATCATCTTGAATCCTATTGGTTGTTATAAAGTTTATTTTTGTTGTACATTTTTCTTGGGAGGCCCATTTTAGACCTCAAAATTCCCCTAATGTGCAAGTCTATTTTTAGACTATGTCTATTTTTAGAGATGGTGATTATATTTCAGAAGTTGCAGGATGTTATTTGTGGATGGTTGGTCAAGTTGGAAAAATAGATGAAATTATATTTTTAGAATATTGGGCGAAGTCTATTTATATATCGTCGATCTAAAAATAGAAGTGTCGATTATTATTAGCTCTTAATAATAATCTGACAATAAACAACAACTTATTCTCTTGGAGCACTTAATTTCAGTGCACAGATTTGGAAAATCAGTGGGCTGAAGGAATTACGCAATTCCTAGGGTTTACTAGTGGTTCATGCATGGAGGACTCAGTTAGAACTGAAGTGGCAAAGTTATGACAGAGTTGGAAGAGTAGTTCATGGAGTTGTATTCAGTTTAACTCAGTTAGACTCAGTTGAGCTAGTTGTATCTAATCTAACTTAATGATACACTAGTGAGAGTGGAGTGAATTAATTAGTTAATTAATTCACAAAATAATAACTCATTAATCAACTGAACAATACATCAGTTAACTACAGTGCATGGCAGTTTCAGTGGAGACCCAGTGGAGAGATAGGTGAAAGGGTGGAAAGGGTGAGCCGGACTATCTGTTGTGACTATAGTGATGCATTGATTGTGTTGTAGCTCCTAGAGACAGCCTTGAGTTGCCAAAGACCAGTGCCTAGGACATCTTAACCAGTAGGGAGTATGAAGTGTATTTCAGACTCATTATCAGCTTAGGACTCTCTACCTTTTCAATTTGTGTAAAGCATCATCGTATAAATGGGACCAAACTACTTTCCGATTTAGCAAGGTATAAAGACACTGCAGAGGCAAGAAGGGAATCTTCAACGCATATATACTTCAGACAACTTAGAGACAGCTTTCATCTGGGAGGGCCAGTTTCTCAATGATGTATAGGTATTTTAAACAGAAAAACGTTTGCTGCACAGAAGGAGAAAGGAGAGTACTAACTACCAGTGAAATGGTATTCGGAAAACATATTTCAACATAATATGGGCTTAGAAGCTAAGAATCCATACATATCAATCAGTTCAGTAAGAATAACATTTCATGATGTTTAATACGGAGGGAATATGAATGATGTGTTAAGCGGAACGACATATCATGTATGAGCCATATTTAAAGCGACATAGACCAGTAAAGCATGAGTACCAAACAACGTTAAATTCATACCCGAGCCGGCAAGTCGCTCGCATTCCAAAACATGATATAGGGAAATTAAAAACAGTGGAACGAACAATGATACAATATCACAAAGAAAGAGTCACAAACTATATATCATCAAGGTTGGAATCCTCACACACGAACAAAACTTCTCTTCGTCGAAACCCCACGGGCTCTGTGTATTTGCATTGATAATTCCACCACAAGCATACAAAACTTCTTTACACTGCAAGTTTCTTCAAAAAATCTGGAACCCTTTTTTCTCATTAGATCTTACTTATATAGACTTCTATCTATTCAAACAGAAGATATTTTTGAAAATATCTTCTTCGTATAACCAAAATTTGTTGCTAGTCATTCTCAAACAACAAAATTCATGATGAGGAATTAGGCCTCTCATCATGATATTGTACTCATTGCTTAATCGTAAAATTAAATAAAGAAATTGATTAGTGGCAAATGCCGGAGTGGAGTAAGCAACCCACTCGAAACCTTAAAAGAAACTAATTCGGTAAAAAGAAATAGGCTAAGGAGGCTCAACTGTGAGCTGACAAGGTTTCACAGTGGGGAAGAGTTGAAGCAAAGATAGCCTGAGGCTGAGGGACTGCTCATTGGAGTGAGCCTGAAATCTGTCTAACGGCATCTCTCGTTGTGGCCAGCTTAAGGCTCTGCATCGCATTAATCCCTCCACTTTGACATAGGCCGCTGTGAGGGCGTTGAAACCCGCCTCTGTAGGTAGCTTGTGCCTGATCAAGTGGAGGAGAAGAAACTCCTGGCTGAGAGATGAAACAATGTTTTCACCCTTTAACCGAGCAATCTTATCTGCCAGGACATCTATCCGGTATTTTTCTTCCTGCAGACGTGTCTTATATTCTGTCAACGGTTGTAGGACGGACGGAGTGGTTGAGTCCCAGCAAGATGGGAGTCCAGCTGCTGTAATCTCGTTCCACACTACATCGAACCGGTCCACGTTTGATATCACCTGTTGCAAGGCTTTCAAAGCTGCATCTCGAGCTGCCTCTTTGTCGATGATTTTTTCACATTCGAAGGCCTCCATGAAC
Source organism: Pinus albicaulis (assembly GCA_034641835.2). Classification (NCBI taxonomy): domain Eukaryota; kingdom Viridiplantae; phylum Streptophyta; class Pinopsida; order Pinales; family Pinaceae; genus Pinus; species Pinus albicaulis. The sequence goes on along the minus strand of JAXQQM020079177.1, from coordinate 11,653 downwards.
CGACTCGGTATGCCGTGCTTTTCCACTTCATCTGATTCTAACCCCTGCAAGAAAGAAATATAGCTTTTAGCGTGCTGAGTTCTGCCGGACACATTGAGATCTGCCTCTTGGAATTTCCTGTTGAGATAAAGTATAGCAGCTTTGTTTTCCCCTATCGTTTTCAGGAAAGCCCATTGTCCTGTCACTGCTAAGATTATGTCCGACCAGATTATACTCCTCGCTTCTCTGAGAGTGATGTTGCCCTTCACGCGATTTTTGAGTTCAGTGATTGTTTTCTGCTGGTCAGCTTTTGTCTTCTTCTCCTGCTCGATCTCTTTTTGCAGTGTTTCTACCCTCTTGCCATTCTCAACTGCCAAACCTTCTAGATCGGTGATTCTCTGCCTTGCGGTGATTGCTTGTTTCTCTAGCATGTCATTTGCGGCTTTTGTTGTATTCAGCTGCTCTGCGAGCAAGCTTGTTTCTGGCGGGGCTGTAGCAGGCGGACAGCTGTGATTGTCCCAGGTGTTTTGCAGCTCTGTCAACTTGCTCTGGAGGGTGGTGATTTTTTCAGCCAGTTTTTCTCTGTCTTCCCTCTCCCTTGCTAATGAGTGAGCCAATTCTGCTTTTTCCTTTTCCACTTGCACCAACTCGGCCGTCTGGACATGGTGGGAGGCTGGTATGCTGGCCTTGCCTTTCATTGATGCGAGCTCCTTCCGCAGCTGGTCTATTAAAGCGCCCTGCGGGTCTATTTCTCCCGTGTCTTTTCCTCTGATTTGGTCTTGGAGGAAACGTACTTGATTTGCTCGGGCGCGACCGTTTTCCTGTTCATTTTTCAAGGTAGCCCTTACTTGTTCATGTTTTTCCTCCAGCTTCTTCAGCGCAAGGGTGACCCGCATCATTTCGTCTTTTAGCATATCACATACAGTCTGAAACAGGTTACACAGATCAGTCGCAGGCACCTTTTTCATGTCGATTGCATGCTCGAGCACCCGATAGCTAGTAACACCTGAATTGGGATCCAAGAGGGTTTCCGCCATAGATAATACCAAATGTTCTGTATCCACGTTCATGGAGGCAGAGACCCTGGTGTGACATTTCTCAACGTAACCCTCCAGCTCAGCCTTATACTTATCTCGGATCGCTCTATTTGCTGGGTCCCTTTCCACTGCCCTTGGTGAGGTATGTTCTATGATGGCCTGTGTGACTTCTGTGAAGTCGGAAGAGGTGGTACTGTCCCTTAGCACCTTTATCCCTGCCTTACTTGTATCCAATTTGCCATATGTTGTGAATGGTTCAAGCAGTTGCTCCTCTCCTATGACTTCCGCCTCACTGGAGGCTGTTTTTTGCTTTTTGTGAGGGGGAACTGCTCCTGAGGTGCCTGCTTCTTCTCCGCCTGTGCCTTTATTGATGTCCTCTTCCTCCCCTGTGGCAGATGAATCTGTCTCCATCTGCAAAACCAAAGGCCAAATTTCGAGATTAGCCCTTCATTCCATGAAGAGCCTTGGCTCATGCATATAAGGTGCGGACTTGTTCCTTTTTCTTTTGTTCGAGATAATTTCTCGAGGATCATAAGCCCAACCCTTTCCCAGCCTCAGGTCCAGACCCTGCAACATTTTCTCAACAATTGGGAGAGCAAGTCTCGAATTCACACCAAAAGGGCCGATTGTGGTGGGGAGCCTCAGGATGTAACCCTTCTTGGCGGGGACAAAATGGAGCTGATCGGCCTTGAGGGTCTGCCGGATATATTCAAGCGCATAAACTCAACGCACAGGAAACACTGGTAGCCGGTAAGGGGAAACTTCGGCTCCATAGACCCGAATTTCCGTGTAATCATCGAATAGGAACCAATTCGTAGTGCTCTGGGATTTTCCGGCTTGCAACCAGCTCTTCATTTCTGGAAAGACCCTAGGTGAAGGTGCATCGTGAATAATAGAATAGGCAATAGACATGAAACTATTCACAAAACTGGAATAACCCTCCCCCTTGGGTAGTTGGCATACAGAGAAATTCCAGTCGAAGACTGGTCGGGGTTGGGAATTCTCCCGATATACCTTGTCTAAACCCAAACCCTCAAATTTATCAGCGTGTTGGTACAGGAAAAGATAGAAAACCATTGAACAAAAACGAAACTGACTGGTTTCTTGAAGCTCCTGGAACTGGGTTCGAATGGTCGTGGCAAGGAAACCAGGAATATCTAACACTACCCCCTTTTGAGACACGAGCCATAAAAAATGGACGCACACCGTGGAAATCTCTTCCGGACTTCCTACCCCTAAAAGACCAGCGATGAGAGAAAGGATGGGCCGGACTTCCTCTCCGAACAAACTTAATGGAAAAGGTTCTAAGGCCGGGAGAGAAGTAATCTGATTTCCGGTTATAGAGGATATGAAGGCTTTCTGGTTCTCCCATGGCTGTCTGGTGAACTGGGCAGCTAAAGCTGCTTCGCTGAAACTGATATATGTGGCACTAGTGGGAAAGCGAAGGGCTTGTTTGATAATATTGGGCGAAAGGGAAAAAACTTTGTTCCCTTGAGGAGAGGTGAAAGTGCCCCGATGTTCGTCGAAAACGTCTTTGAGCCAGGAAATAAAATCAACTACAGAATGAACCTGAGGGGCAATTTGGTGATACAGGCCAGACACGACCACCCGATATCGGTCTTTATTCCCGATATGACGTCTGAAAAGCTCAGGTTTAATGGTGCTGATATGAAATGGGTATTGAGGATCGCGGATTCCAGCTTGCAGGTCGATGAAGGGGTCGAACCCGGGAGGGTGTCTAGCTTCTCTGACCTGAGGGGTTTCTGGTTCGGCTTTCTTGGGTGTGCCCCTCCCCATGACTGACATAACAAACTTTTAAAAGACGAAAGGGAAAACAGAAAGCAAATGAAGGACGGAATACCTGTGCACAGGGAACTATTCTCAGGAAAACAACGCGGGGGGTGCTGAAAGCGACTGGGTGGACCTTGGCGCTGGTTTCCAATTAGTACGTACCGTAGCTGGAACCCTGAGACCTCTACTGGAGTAAAAAAAAACAAAACGGGAAACTGTTATCTTTTCACTGAAGGGTTTGAGGTAAAAGGGCGGATAGGTAAACTGAATGAGGAAGAGAGTCGTAAGGGCTCTGACAGTGGAGCACGCAGTGTGTGAGGATTGGGTGTTGGTTGAGGACAGGTGAACGCTGCGTGCCGGGTTTAACACTGGTACGGGCCTAAGTACCAGTTTACCTAAAGACTTACCTTACCTTAGCGCTGCAGTGAGCCATACGATTCATGAAATATTTCGTTCGTGGGGCGTGTTAAATACACGACGTACCGGTCTTTAAAACCCATTTTTAGTTCTGCCACGTCACCGCTTACCTCGGGCCCACCCCACGACTGTTCAATACAATTCCGCGAGGGTATAAGCCTGTTCCCCCTCTCGTCTCTCGACCCCCGCGGAATTTCCCGTGTGTAGAATTCCCTCACGTGCTTGTTTTGGGGGTGTTTAACCTTTTGACTCCTCCCGCTTTACACCTTTCGTGTCATATGTTTGCGCCTTTTAATCTTTCAATTGCACACGTTTTATTTTAAGCACAACATTTGTCACATCCTCATATCTCTTTTTAGTCCATCTTTTAAATGTCTCGACATCTGCCATAACATTTAATATACCTCTGTCCAAAGGTCCTTCTGTAAAAAATGACTGGTGCTACTTTATGACCAACATTGGCTCCACCTGGGGACGGCACGTTTTACTCCTGAACGTGTCGAGAACTACGCAGACCGCCTGTTTATCCTCTGTGTGCACCATCCATTGTCCTTCATCTGCATCTTTAATTTCCTTGTTCACAACTCAACATGACTCATGCATTATTCAATTCAAAAAAGAAAACAACTACTAATATACAATATGATACAATCAGGCCCCCTCGGCCTAGCTCAGAACTGAAAGTAGGGTTTTAGGAATTGACCATTTACAGGGGCGTCGAGCAAATCTCCCTGTAAATTCTCCAGCCTGAAAGTGTTGTTACCGCCCTGCTCTGCGATTTTGAAGGGACCGAACCAGAGGGGGTCGAATTTACCGTGCTTTCCTTTATCGGCCCTTCGTACGTCCCACCTGAGTACTAAGTCCCCTGTCTGTAACTTTCTATCTTTGGCGTGTTGATCAAACAATTCTTTCATTTTCTCCTGGTATGTCTCCAGCCTCTGATTTACCTGACTACGCGTTTCTTCGAGTTCCACCAGTTGGTTAATTCTTCTAGTCATGTCATCAGGTTCTTCTTGACTCTCTTGGATGAACCGAGCCACAGGTAGGGCTAATTGTATAGGAAACACAGCTGCTCGTCCATATACCAGTTCATATGGAGATTTCCCAGTTGCTCTTTTATTGGTGATTCTATTTGCCCACAGAGCGAATTTCAGTTGGGAATCCCAATTCCTCTGATTTTCATTAATAGTCTTCTTTAAGGCCCTCACCAGGGTTTTATTCGAAGATTCTGCCAAACCATTTCCCTGCGGATAGTAAGCTATGGAGTGACTCAGTGAGATATTATACTATTGGCAGAAACCCACAAATTTTGCAGATTTGAAGGCCTGTGCATTATCAGTCACTATTCTAGCAGGGCAGCCAAACCTGGATATGATGTTCTCTTCCATAAATTTTATTATCACTGTGTCTGTAGCATTCCTTGCAGGTATGGCTTCCACCCACTTCGTGAAGTAATCTGTAGCAGTCAAGATCCATTTGTGTTGGCCACTTGAGGGTGGGTGAATTTTGCCTATGAAATCGATTCCCCACTGTTTGAAAGGTTCGTCTACATGAATAGGGATCAAGGGCAGAGCCGCTAACTTTTTCTTTTCAGCGAATTTTTGGCATTTATCACATGCTCTAACCCAGGCAAAGACATCTCCGAATAATTTAGGCCAGTAGAAACCAACCTTCAAGATTTTATGAGTTGTGCCCCTCCAGCTGTAATGTCCTCCATAGATACCCTCGTGGAATTAGGTCATTATGTTCTCCACTTCGTTCTCTGTGAGGCATAGGAGTAGGATACCTGAAGGATCTCGCCAGTAAAGCTAGTCGTTTGCAACTGTGTATTTTTGTGATTTCAGCCTCAGTGCCCTGTATTTCGTTTTATCACAGCTGGGTGGGCGGCTGAGCGTTAGGAGGTATTCTACAATCTCCTTGTACCATGGGCTGGTGAGGTACTTTAGACGTGTTTGCGGGCTGGCTATCTCCACAGCTTGTTGTTCCTCTTCCCCTGCAGACTCTCCGCTTGCTATCATAGACAGATTTATGCCTAAGGCCTGATAGTTTGATTCAGATAGAATTTTGGCTAGTCCCTGGCCCTTAATCAGTTTGGTAGGCCGAATATCCAGATCGTATTCCTGTATTTTGACAATCCATCTGACTCTTTTTCCTTCACTGTCACCCTGAACGAGAATGTCTTTAACAGCTGCAGCGGGCACAAATGCCGTGATGTGAGACTACAAAATATACATGTGAAACGCTTTGAGGGACTTTACTAGAGCATACGCCTGTTTCTCCAATATATTGTATTTCAATTCTGCATCATGAAGGACCTGACTAAAGAAAGCTATGGGCTCCTCATACCCATCATCATTTTTTTGTAAAAGAACCCCAGCTACTGTATGAGGTGAAGCAAAAGAGAATATCATAAATGGTTTAGCATAATCAGGGCCAGCTAGCACAGGGGCTTCAACGAATGCATGTTTTATTCTAGCAAAGGCCTCCTGTGATTCTTGTGACCATTTCACATCCTTATCCTTCTTCAACATATCTGTTATATGCCTAACTATCTCAGCATAGTTAGGAATAAACCTTCTCAGGAAATTGATACGCCCTAGAAACACCTGCACTTCTTTCTTATTCCTGGGGAGGGAGATACCATTTATAACCTCCACTCTTTTAGGATCAATCTTGACCCCATCCCTAGTCACAATGTGCCCCAGGAGCTTACCCTCTTCTAATGCAAACAAAGATTTCTGAGGATTGAGGGAAAGACCATACCTCCTGCATTTTTCAAACGTTCTCTGTAAGTGTTGAATATGCTCAGCATCATCTTTCGAAAACAATGTAATATCGTCCAGATAAACCACCAGAAATTTATCTTGCTCCCCAACAAAAGCGATATCCATGGCCCTCTGAAAAGTGGCTCCTGCGTTAATCACCCCAAAAGGCATCCTAGCGTACATGAATGTACCCCAAGGTGTGGTGAAAGCAGTTTTCTTCTGGTCCTCTGGGAGTACAGCCACCTGGTTATAATCCGAAAAACCATCCATCATAGACATTCTAGAGGCCCCCACCACTTTCTGCAGAATGTGGTCCATCTTCGGTAATGGGTAATTGTCTTTCAGGGAGGCTCTATTCAAATTTCTAAAATCAACGCACAACCTTATTTCTCCATTTTTCTTTCGGACAGGGACTAGATTTGCCACCCATTCAGAGTACTTTAATGGCACAATTATTTTAGCCTTTAGCAGCTTCTTCATTTCTTTCTCAATGGAGGGGAGCAGCAGAGGATTTATTTGTCTGAGCTTCTGCTTGTGACGCTTTGCATCTGCCTTCAAGGGAATTTCATGCTGTAAAATGCTGGTATCAAACGTTTTCAGGTCTTGATAGGACCATGCAAATACATCCTTGTACGACTGAAATAGCTTCGAGTACCTCTCCTTATATTCATCCGGGACTCTTCTGGACAATCTTACGATTTTGGGCTCAGCGGCAGTACCCAGGTTCAGGTCCTCCAGCTGGTTTTCCTCTGTCGTTTTGCTGGGCTGCCTGGGGACGTCATTTTTGTCAAATAGTCTTTCAAGAGGCACCAGCCCTCTAGGGATGACATTTCCCTTCAGCTGTAACACTTTACTTCCTGCCATTTTTTCTTCCCACCTGTTTCCTGATTGGTTCTCAACATCATCTTCCTCATAACAGTCAATTTCCATATTGGAGAACTCCCCAACTGTCTCTAGGAACCTTTTCACTTGCTCATCATCCTCAAACACTTGCCAATGTTTGACATTGTCTAGGATTGAAGGTCGATATCTTACCTCTATCTCATACCTCAAGAGGGGATTTTGGGGTGGACGGAAAGTACTGGCAGCTACAGCAAGTGAATTTGCAATCCTATTCTGCTCCCGGGGCATGAACTGAATATTAAAAGCTGAGAAAAAGTTTTCCACCATGTCCCATACTTCATTCCTGTAAGCTCTGAGACGAGGATGCTTAGCTTGACACTAATTCTTGATTTGTCGGACCACCAATTCTGAATCGCCCAAGACCTTCAGACTCTGGATATTCATATTCCTGGCTGTCTGCAACCCCAGCAAAAGCGCTTCGTACTCAGCCACGTTGTTGGTGGCCTCATACTCTAATTTGAAGGACAGCGGGACCCATTTTCCTGTAGGAGAAATCAGTAACACTCCAACCCTGTTACCTTCCTTGGAATTTGCTCCATCAAAATGTAGAGTCCATATCCCGGTTTCAAGGCTCTCTAAGGATTTTTGGGTCCTTATTTGACAAAAGGAGGGTTCGTGAGCATAACTGTGATCTTCTTCTAACATCAGGCATGAAAAGTCTCCTTCCTTACTGTAAACAGGAGAATTTTCCGAGCTGTCAACCTTGGTAACCGTTTTGACGAATCTGGTCTCTCTGTATAGTCTCCTCTCTTGGCCACCAAAAATTGGGATAGTGGCATATGTTAGATCCAATTTGATTGACCCACCAATTTTTGTTCCCCAGGACCTTGATAGTAGCATACCAAAGTGGGCTGGGATATCGGCCACCACAATATCCATTACTACACTTTTGGCTGGGATTTGGGCCAGATTGACCACTAGATCCTTGATCATGCCCAGGCATTTAACTCTTTTGGAGTCAAATGAGTACAAATCCTTATATGGACGGGTGATTTGGAGTCCTAATTGTTCCATGACAGATAGAGGCATAAGATTGTGGGAGGCCCCAGAGTCTAGCATACAATTGTGGAGCAATAGATCGTGGATCACCAGAGACACATAGAAGGGAGGTGTGGAAGGGTCTAACTCCTCAACGTGTGGACCAAACACCACCATAGGCCTTTCTTCTTGTAGGTTGAGACTATCTGGAATGTGTACTACCTCTGGAGGAAGTATGAAGGATGTGACTTGGGACTGAGATGCTGGCTGTTTCAATAGCTCAGTCAAAGGGACTGGGATTTTAACTTTTTCAAGCTCTTTTTGTAAACTGAAGACAGATGCAGACTTATCTATTGACACTTCTTTCTCTTTTGAATCTTTGCTTTGGAGGGGAGGCTTGAATTCTTTTACAATGGGCTTGACATTAGGGGATGCAGTTACTTGAGAAGCTGAAGGCATTTGAGTATCAGATTGTAAAGGTTGGTCCAGAGGTCTCTTACCTTCATCAGGGGTTCTCTGGGCCATCTCCTCCTGAACAGGTGCTGGTTTTTGGGGTGTGTCCTCCTCTTCATCTTGAGTGCGGGTTCTCTTTCTAGAGTACCTGAGATCATATTTCTTGTTGAACTGAGCCTGCATGAAGTCGACAAACTGCTTGCAGTAGTCGTTAATCTCCGGATCCTTGGTACTTTCATCAGCTTTTTCTTGTGCTGACACTTCCCCTGCTTCTACTGCATGTAAGGGGCATTCTACTTCGTCACTGCTCGCATAAGCTAGATAGGCCTCCTCTCCTTCATAAGTGACATCCTCGGTAGGACAATCAACTTGACCTTCTAAGTACAAAGGATGAGGTACTTGGTCAGGCTGCTCCTTTCGTTCCCTTTGCAGGATTTGCAAGGGAGGTTTCCGATTTTGAGGATTGTACCCTCTGTTTGGAGCATTTTGGAAATTCTTCGGAGGTGAGTTCTTGGTCTCCATCTCAAGCTTAGTCAACTTACTCGAGAGATTCTTGATCATCTTGTTCATTTCCTCGAGCTTCTCACTGGCTGAATCTTTGTCTTGGCTTGAAGTGGATACTTCCTCCTTTCCCCTTCTTCTAATATCCTGTTCATGTTTCCCTTTGGATTTTCCAGTAGAGGCAAAATTTGCTTCTATCTCTAATGCGTCGGTCTGTGCATCATCCAGAGTGGCAGGCTTCCTTTCTCTCAAGGAGAAACCGAACTCAGACTCAAACGCTGCCACAAAAACGACCTTGGCAGCGGTCTGGTGAGGCTTCATGTCGGCGGGGAGACTCAGGTACAATTTGTTAAATCTTCTAATAAACTCTGACACCCCTTCATTGTGTTTCTTTTTCAGAGTGTTGAATTCAGTAAGAATATTACCATGATCTTTCTTTTCCCCCCATTTTTTGATGAAAGTATCCTCCATTCCCTCCCATGTATTGATAGAACGAGCTCCAAGTGTCTTGAACCACTTTCTAGCTTCCCCATCTAAGGACTGCACAAAAAGCCTTAGGACGACGTCCAGATGTTCCACATTAATATTCTCTGCAAAAGAGCAAAAGACTTCGATATGTTTCTGGGCTTCAATCTCATTCTCACCACTGAATCTAGGCAGGATCTTTAAATAATCTTGCGGCATGTCATTTAATACTGCAGGGAGCTCCAGAGGAGCATATCTGTTTTGCAGGAATCCAAGGACGTTAGCCATTGGAGGAGGAGGTGGAGGTAACAAGAGAGCTTGGTGAGTAAGTGGAGGGTTAGGTGGAAGTGCAGTGTGAATGATGATAGGAATATAATGAACGACGGCTTGGGATGATGGAGACAAGGGTGGAGTGGTAACAACAGATACTTCCGTGACCTCTTTAACTTCCTCAACCTTTGGAGTAGGACGAAATATGTAACGGGTAGTGTCTACTGACTCAGCCTCGTCCTTAACTCGGATATTTCCCGTGGGTAAATAGTCTGAATAATAGCCGGTTTCACCTAGAGCAGAGTTAGAATCTTGCCATTGAGCAACCTGAGAAGAGGAAGAAGGAAGATCTTCTAGAGAGAGGTGGAATCTCAGTATGAACAAAGGGTCTCCCCCTCCAGCTTCTTCTATGTAAAATTATTTCTGGATCAGACACAGAAGGCGTCTTAGGCTTAGAAGTATCTGACCTAAGGTGTGGCTTCCGAGGAGCCAGGACTGCAAAAAGATTTAGCAGGGAAAATGAATGTGGAGTCGCCAAGGTGAGGGATCTACAACTCTCAACTCTTCATGCTCACCTAATTGAAGAGTGAAATAGGGTTTTGTCGAGGCCCAGGGATTTCAATTTTTCATCAACTTCGTCCCCGGCAACGGCGCCAAAAAGATGTTGTAGCTCCCAGAGACAGCCTTGAGTTGCCAAAGACCAGTGCCTAGGACATCTTAACCAGTAGGGAGTATAAAGTGTATTTCAGACTCATTATCAGTTTAGGACTCTCTACCTTTTCAATTTGTGTAAAGCATCATCGTATAAATGGGACCAAACTACTTTCAGATTTAGCAAGGTATAAAGACACTGCAGAGGCAAGAAGGGAATATTCAACGCATATATACTTCAGACAACTTAGAGACAACTTTCATCTGGGAGGGCCAGTTTCTCAATGACGTATAGGTATTTTAAACAGAAAAACGTTTGATGCGCAGAAGGAGAAAGGAGAGTACTAACTACCAGTGAAATGGTATTCGGAAAACATATTTCAACATAATATGGGCTTAGAAGCTAAGAATCCATACATATCAATCAGTTCAATAAGAATAACATTTCATGATGTTTAATACGGAGGGAATATGAATGATGTGTTAAGCGGAACGACATATCATGTATGAGCCATATTTAAAGCGACAGAGACCAGTAAAGCATGAGTACCAAACAGCGATAAATTCATACCCGAGCCGACAAGTCGCTCGCATTCCAAAACATGATATAGGGAAATTAAAAATAGTGGAACGAACAATGATACAATATCACAAAGAAAGAGTCACAAACTATATATCATCAAGGTTGGAATCCTCACACACGAACAAAACTTCTCTTCGTCGAAACCCCACGGGCTCTGTGTATTTGCATTGATAATTCCACCACAAGCATACAAAACTTCTTTACACTGCAAGTTTCTTCAAAAAATCTGGAACCCTTTTTTCTCATTAGATCTTACTTATATAATCTTCTACCTATCTCAGCGAGAAGATATTTTTTGGAAAAAATATCTTCTTCGCATAACCAAAATTTGTTAAAGGTCATTCTCAAAACAACAAAATTCATGATGAGGAATAAGGCCTCTCATCATGGATAGTCAGGCACTTGGCCGTTTTCAAAAACAAAAAATTAAACAGTAGTTTGATGAAAAGTAAAATGCTGGAGTGGAGTAAGCAACCCACTCGAAACTTAAAAGAAACTAATTCAGTAAAAATTAAATAGGCCGTTGAGGCCTAATCATGAGTTGACAAGGTTTCACAGGTGTGGAAGAGTTGAAGCAGTAGCTGATGCTGGAGGTGGGACGTTCGCTGATGAGCTGGCAATCTGGTTCGCAAACTGCGTGCATCTCTGTTGGCAGTCAGCTGAAGGTTCTGGCATCGCGGCGAATCCCTCCACTTTGACATAGGCCACTGTGAGGGCATTGAAACCCACCTCTGTAGGCAGCTTGTGCCTGATCAAGTGGAGGAGAAGAAACTCCTGGATGAGAGATGAAACAATGTTTTCACCCTTTAACTGAGCAATCTTATCTGCCAGGACATCTATCCGGTCTTTTTCTTCCTGCA